>JAHWFP010012024.1:33226-44226 GCA_023313725.1 Lithobius niger | reverse complement strand
AACCTCGTAGCTTTGATGTTAAACTTTATGGTGCGTCAAGCCAAACGGCATTTCGGACGTTGGCGGCTTAACTTAGGGTTCACGGTCCCTTACTAAAAACCAGCTTTATTTTTCACAGTTTCATTAATGCAACTTTAATGTAAACAAAGGCCGTCGGGTCAGTTAGATTTGCAGAAGCGCAGTACTTCATAGAGTGTACATCCCTTTTCTAACGTGATATTCTGATGGGTACGGTTTGATTGTTAGGGTGTTCCCTTGTAAAACATAACTGTAGGTAGGTCTACTATTACTACACGGTCGAGACGGTTCGTAATTTAGAGGGCTCTTTTGCGAAATCCCCGTTGCCTAAAACTTCACTTTCTATTTTTAAATTGTTTGTTGAACACAATTCTTGTACTAGTTTGAATTTAATGTAAATTCCCCCTTGTTGTTTACCTAAACTAAGGTGTAAATATACCAATGTAAAGTGCGATATTTTTCTCGTGCTTGTTTAAAATAAAAACCAGGAGTTGTAAACGTCCGTCGGTTTGTTCGTTCGTTGTTTGCTAGAAGTTAGTATTTAAGACAAATCTCTTCAAATTTAACTTAGCTAGCCTATTTCCCACGTTGGTGGCAGCGTTACCGCTTATTATTACTAGTTAGCCTACATGATTAGGACATCGTAGCTCCATTCTCTATACCGGGACTGTAGCAGTTGTGCTGTTTTAACTAAAAAAGTACTACAAGTTAAACCAGAGTAATAGTAAGAACGATCCAGTTACACCAGGCGACCGGCGATGCTACAAGCACCTACCCCGTCGTAGCACCCGCCGTTACACGTATAAATCCAAAAAATAAAATTTCAATCTAAACTAAGTTTCGTACGAACCACTACCTTTGCCCGGCATGGCAACAATCGGACCGCGGCATCTCCACTCCCGACCGGCGTAGCGACCTCTAGCTTTGAGAATCCTGAGCTGTGCTAACAAAATTCTCCTGGGTCTGGGTTTTTATGCTCTCTACCTGACCGGCAGGTAGAAAGAAAGGGCGGACCTGTAGGAGAGCGACGGAGGGGGGGTGTGGGGTAGAGGTGGACACTTGGAGGAGGAGAGACTGACCAAAACCGGCCGAGCTGTCACTACCGGAAGTCGGCCATGACAGCGCGGACGGGCAGGGTAGCTTGGGCGCTCTCAATGCTTTGGGCTATGACTCCGTGTATTTACATTGTTTACAGAAGGAGCTGAGTTTTGAAGTGCAAGTGAGTTTTAAACTCATAATAACGTGAATTTAGGCGTATAAAAATAAAACTACGATATTACGTATCGTAACTATTGAAGGAGGGGGGAGGGAACGAAGTGTATTGCTCAGAATAAGCATTTGACTTTGGGAAACGGATTGCTATTTACAAAGCATGAATTTTATCGAAGGAAGGTTGGTTGTTTACGTTTTTAGAGGTTTGCTACAGTCGGAGTTTGGGTGGAGATGCTATAAAAAATTGACATGAAAATAAACACTGGGTCCGTAAAAATATACAAACATAAAAGTTCGAGCTCCGGTAGGGTTCATGGCAAGAAGTTAAGTTTACCAAAGTGCATCAATCAAAAGATGAAATGTACCAGCTAGTTTTAATAGGCTATAATGCAGGTTAGGTTAGTTTTTAAAGTGGTGTGAACGTCGGACATTTTTCATGAATAAACAAAGTCGTCACCTGTTACAAATAAAAAATATCGTGTGTTTTCAACATCTAAAACATAACTAAGCTGGAAAGTATTTTGGCTTTATGCCTAAAGGAACAATATACAATAACTACATTTTTAAAGTGAGATCACCATAAAGACAATGTTCTTCTGGTGTGGAAGAATGCTGCCCTCAGGTTTTTTCTTCGGTGGTGTTGAGGTGTCCTCACCACGAGCGTCTGATACGAGACCGCGTTTACACGCCCCCACACGGAGGACTTTATTTGGGGTTACTGTCGAACTCCAAATAAATGCTACAACAGAAAGGGTCAGTGCACACAAGACATGCCAAAGAACAAGACTTCCAAGCCATGTAAATAAATTGCATAAATTAATGCACTAAGGAATACACCTTCCGAGGAATACACCTCCCGTGAAATACATCACCACAAGTTATAAGAATAAACTGTTTACAAAAATAAAGATTGCCATTTTGTATTTTTGGGGGACTGACGTTTTTGTGGCCCAAAAAATTTTTGTAAATAAAAATTACAAGTTTAAAGGGACACTATTTGCAAAAATTAACTTAGTGCTGTCCGCGCTGCTTGTTGCAGGAAAGTCGTACAGGCCACAAAGAAAATTGGAGCAAAAGAAAGTTTATATAAATAAAAACACTAAATTTGACCATAAAGAGTTGCAGTTTAAGGGTTTTTGTAGCTGTTAATTCAAATGAGATAATCGCAAGATTTAATGCTCTAACCAGTCAGCCGTGCACAGAAAGTTATTTTTTTTATCTGGGAAAACCTCGAAAAAAGACCCCTGGGCGCACTCCTCAGGACCTAGCTTGCGATAAGGATCAGAATAGAAGGTACTATAAGCGCATGCGCAACTATCAGCTCTATTTAAAGTTAACAGACTACCACTGGAGTGGTTTAAGGTTACCAAACAACTTGTTTTACATAGGAAATCTTACACTGAAGGGTTTAGAGATGGTACCCATAACTTAAACATATTATACAACTCTGGGAGGTTTTATGGATAATAACGCAACAACCTTTTAACGACAGAGTTGACCTTTTGCACTCAGAGGTGAGACAGACAAATTTTTTGCAGGAAAAATGTTTCGTAAAAACCTTAAGAGGGGCCAACTGGGAACAAGTTGCAACCCCCGTAGAATATTCCTAATGAATATTTAATTAGTGTCGTTACAGTCTTTGACAATATTCTCCCACAAAGGGAGACGTTGATGGTGACAAAAAGAGTAAAACATAGGCACTTAAAATTTAGGTGTAGAGTTCCGAAACGGAAAAATAGCTGAAAGTTCCTTTTGGTGTGGTTGCACATTCAATATACCACTTAACAAATTTTAAAGATAAAAATCAAATTTCCAGTCAATTTGTACTGAAAATAGCGTGTTTTAACAAGTTAATGTTTAAACAAAATACCTGCTGAGAGTGTCAGCGTTTACGACTTTCCAGGTTTGTATCTAACGGTGTAGACGTAATCTTGTAGGGTTAGGTTCCACCTAAGCAATCTGGGGTTCTTGCCAGACATTTGCTTGAGCCACTGCAACGGGTTATGATCTGATTCTATGACAAATTTTGTTCCATAGATGTAGGGACGCAACTTAGCAACGAACCAGATCAAACACGCACATTCTTTTTCTGTTGTACTATAGTTTTGTTCACGTGCTGTCAGTTTACGTGAAATGTAAAGACAGGGGTGTTCATCTTCTCCAAACACTTGTGACAAAACACAACCCATACCACGGTCGGAACAATCACACTGCAAAATAAATTGTTGTGTGAAGTCGGGAGCTCTCAGGACGGGAAACGTCACCAAAGAGTTTTTCAACGTGTCAAAAGCAGCTTGCTTAAGACTCATCCCAAATGACGGAATTGGATGCATCCTTTTTCAAGGAGTCTGTGAGATAGGCACACATTTCTGAATAATGAGGGATATATCTTTGATAATATCCTACCAAACCGAGAAAGGAACGGACATCTTTCTTAGTTTGTGGTCGTGCAAATTTTTGCACGGCCAAGACCTTCACCTCAGAGGGTGTACGAGATCCATTGCCAACTTCATGGCCAAGGAAAGTAGATTTGCTGCAAGCGACCTGCGATTTCTTGGCATTTACCGTCAATCCGGCCTTCTTGACAGCAGAGAGGAAATTGTGAATGTTTTCGAGATGCTGTGGCCACGTTTCGGCCCCTACAGCAGTGTCGTCTTGGAAGGGTGTGACAAATTCTTCCATGCCACGAGTGACATTGTCCATGAGCTTCTGGAAGCAGAATGGAGCGTTTTTCATCCCCATGTTGATCATGAGGGGAGCAAACTTCCCAATGGGAGTTGCGATGGTGGCGGCCATTGATGCCTGTGGCGTCAAGCGCACTTGCCAAAATCCACGGTTGAGGTCAAAAATAGAGATAAACTTCCACTTAGCTAATTAGTATCTGATAATCGTTTCAAAACTTTGCAGGGTCCATTCCAATAAATGTCTAACTTATTGGTGCGTGCTGGTTTAACACTTAAGGGACTGGACATTCTAACAGGAAAAAACCGCTGGGGACTGACGAAAAAAGGCCATTTTGGAAAATTCACCAAAGATAAACAAAATATGCAAAACGAATGCAATTTTTTTTAAATCAACCGTGGTAGTACGACCTTTCCATTAAACTAAATCAATTGTATGTGGCTATTTTGCAGATTATGCAAAATTGAAATCTATCATACCCTTTTTCTGAAAGAAAAAAAGTTGCTGTTAGAAAAACATGGCGCCATTTTTGCAATTCGATTTCGCCGCATTTGGAATCAAAGCATTTCATACTTTTAGTGTCAAAAGTTGCCACCAGATGGCAGCACCAATCAAGGCCAAGAGTCATAGCTTCGAAAGTAACCAAAAACGAAGCCCGTAGTAGTACGGGCTTATTTTACTGCATAGTTGAAAGTCTGCCCGGATTAATGCGGGCGTAGTCCTTTAAGTGAGTTTCACATGCCCGTATTATTACGGGCATAGTCCCTTGAGTGTTAAGGACTAGGACCTTATCACCAACTTTGAACTTACGTTCAACTGCCTTGATGTCATAATAGGATTTATTTTTCTTTTGATTTTTAGTGATATTCTCCTGAGAGAGTTCACGAGAATACTGGAATCTCTGGAGCAAGTCCAAGATGTATTCCAGAACGGAAGGATGAACGTCCGGTTTGATCCAATTTCTCTTCACCAACTCCAGTGGGCCTTTGAGGTTGCGTGCGTAGACCAACTCCGCTGGAGTGAAGCCAGTGCTCTCATGTGGAGCAGTTCTCAGAGCAAACATTGCTCCTGGCAGGCACCTCTCCTAATCGTGGGGATGCTCATAACGGACAGCTCTCAGCACCGCTTTGAGTGTCCTGTGGAAACGTTCCACGCTGTTAGATTGTGGGTGGTTTACACTTGAGTTAACACTCTTTATACCGCACTTTTCTAAGAAAAGAGTTGTAAGTTCCGATATGAAACAAGAGCCTAGGTCGCTCTGGAGCTAGGCTGAAAATCCTAACCTAGAAAACACAAGGAGGAGAGCTTCTACAACGCTTTGGCTGTTGGCCTCTTTGAGGGGCATGGCCTCGGGAAACTTTGTTGCCGTGTCAAGTAAAGGCAAGATAAACTTATAACCAGCCTTACTAGCAGGCTTGATGGGACCGTCGATATCGATTACGTATCGGTTGAACGGCTCATCGTCCATGGGCACTAGCACCATAGGGGCAACAAAGTTCTGTCCAGATTTACCATTTTTCTGGCAGGTTAAACATGTAGAAACAAAATTATCAATGTCGGTAAAACAATGTGGCCAGTAAAAATTAGTCAACACTCTATCCTTCGTTTTGGATCGGCCTAGATGCCCAGCCCATGCATTTGCATGTGCAGTGTTTAAGACTAGATTTCTACACTCTTTAGGAAGCACTAGTTGTTTCTTGATTGACGATCTTCCTAAAGGCCGAAAGGGCTTACGGAAAAGCAATCCTTTCTCGATGAAAAACTGCTTGTTTTCATCCTGCTGGTCCAGCGGGAGCTCAGCAGTTTGCCAACATGGTTTTAAAGTTGGGCAGTCTAACTGCAACTTGGCAAATTCGGGTTTGTCAACACTCAGTAATTTATTTAACTGATCTGACTGTGGACCTAAAATAGCTGAATCTAAGCTATCAACCTTAGGTGAAACAAAACCTTCCTGTGAAGGGGAAACTATTCTAGAAATAGAATCACTGTCTGAGTCGTCTTCACTCTCAGATTCGATCTCACGATATTTGGGTTTAGATATCGGGAGTTGTTGTTCCATACGAGTTTGGGAACGAGTGATAGCGTTAGAGTAAGGGGGCAGGGCCTTTAAACCTCTTTCTTCTAACACTGTTTGAGAGGGCATACCCAATAGCATCTGGAAATGTGGACACACATAGTCTGAAACGAGGGCCTTGGATTGGATTTTACCGTAGGGCGTTTCAACTTCAATCACGGCAATTGGCGTGAGCTGTCGTCTGCTCGGAGAGAGCGTTGTGACAATGGGTAAATTCACCCGTGAACTGCTCAGGCTTCACAAAATCCTTTGCAATGACATCGTGTGTCGAGCCTGTGTCTCTTAAGACCAGATATTTGTTACCATTCAAAGTCCATTCGGACTGAAGTTGCGTTCTGAAGAAGGTGAACGGCCTCTTGTTTTTCACCGAAAATTTAAAATGAGGGAACTTTTGGTGTTTTACTGAACAGGAAAAATTTTGGCGGTAAGATGTATTGTGTTATTCTTGCTGGATATTCCTGCTTCTTCGTGATGTTGACTATAAGCCACTGTACACGGCAGTTGCCGATCTTTCGAGCGTAAATTTGTCGCATTTTTACGTACGTGTGTCCGTGCAGCAAGGCTGTCGATTGAATAACGGTTGTGATAGTACCGTGTTTTCGCACCTTCAATTAATGCACAGTTTACGGTTCGACAACATCGTAATATCAACAGCATTATTGCAGCCAAACCTAAGTGTCAGCCTTACGTTAACTCTTCGTTGATATTTTTTCCTCCTCCACAGAATGGTGTGTTATGCATTGTTCATATTTCGTTTACGTGGCACAGTCAAAACACTCAACAATTACTTTGAACTCTGTTCTGCAACTATAGACAGTAGCTTCGAACACGCCGCCCAGCAATCGTGTTTCTTATGCAAATCCAAGAATAGATTTCTTTGATCATGTTGGCGCGGTTAGCTGTAGACATTCATTACAATTTGCTTTTGGAAACTCGAAAGGCACCTGCAGAAGCCATTGCTTGCGCTGTTGTTGGCATCGCCGCCATCTTGGAACTACTTCCGTTTGGAAGACAAGTGGCTGTCAAAGTTGGAGATCTGCTGAAAAATGCTAATCGACTAATTTTTGGTGTTTCATGTAAATTATGTTTGGCCAAATACCGTACCTGAATAGTTTCTGAGAGCGTTTCATCCCTAAAACGTTTTGGTTGATGCTGGGAAAACACAAACTACGTTAAGCCTACTGTCGTATACAATTTCAAATATTATGTGCGGTCAGCGTGAGAACTTGTAGGGCTGATATGAAAAGCTGCGAGTTTACGGAATTTTTGAATGAAGCCAAGTTTTTCTAAGTCCAAGTCCATTCGTTCCAGAACCCCATTGTTTTACAGAATTATCGTGCTCAAACTTTATATCAACAATCTTGTTTCCTGAAATTATCAGCCGTTCTTACAGATCATTACGCAGTTCTTTATCAACTCCAAACTTGGACTTCGAAAAACTTGGCTTCATTCAAAAATTCCGTAAACTCACAGCTTTTCATATCAGCCCTACAATTTCAACACAGGCGTGAAGAGGCTCTATCGCTTCGCTAACTCTCTCCACTTACGAATGTGGGTGGATTTTACCATAGTGGATTCCCTTTTCTGTCTACATATCTCGCTTCAGATTTGTACCACGCGCACGTACTATGTACGAATTATCAATCATTCCGTTCTCTTCAGGACAGATATTTCTCTATTCACGACATCCTTCGAGTGTCTTCTGCAACGAGTTCAAACATCTGATTATTTGACAATCCATAATCTCTCGGCCCGTTACCCTTCCGTCGACTCTGGGGCCTCTCGGCAGCTGACTTCCAATACTGCTATCTTTACTCCTCAGTCGCAAGACCTGGATGACCTGATCTCTGTCCATACACCCTAGTTGGGAATTTCCGGACCCCTGTTTCACGGACTCTCCCCCCAAGAAGTAAGATCTTCAAGCTCTGACTGAGACAAGATATTCTACAGGTAATGAAAAATTTGTCATGTTTGCATGCCTAACTTTTTTCATTACCTTGCCCAGAATACTGTCACTGTTATGCTCTTCTATGGATATCGCCTGCCTCAACACTTTCGGCCGGAGCATCAACGGCGACCAGTTCACGGGGTAATAAGACTCCGGGGCAGCCTGCTCACAGCACGGGCTCCTGTGCGGGGCAAGTTCTACTATAAGGGAAAATAGGTAATGATGTTTTTGACGGCAATGAAAACGTAAGAAATTCCAGGGTTGGGCCTGGTCAATGTCTGTTTTTGTTGCCCTTACGAAAACATGCATTACCTTGGCCTGCCTGGCCTCCCCTCTCGGTCGCCAAGGTAAACCCTGAGTGGAAGAAAAAATGACGCCCAGCTGCAGGTGGCTCCTTATATAGAGGCCTACGCTCATGCTCAGTAGAAAGGAAGCTGCGAGCACGGCAGTAAAGCCAACTTTCATCGCTACGGGATTGAGCCCTTCAAAGGAAGGAACTGCTGTAAGAAAAAATAGGTAACGAAGGTTTTCGTATAGGCAACAAAAACATACATTGATCAGGCCCTACCTTGGTATTTCTAAGTTTTAAAGGACTAATTTTGCCCTTTATTAAACTTTATGCAGAAGGATTCTGAACCTTCAGGTTTCATTGTGTCGATAGTTTAATGTCCCTTACAGAAGGGAAGCCTGTTTGCAACCCGGGGCGCCCCGTCAGATCGGTGCCCGCCACCACGTTTGACGAGGTCTGCTGATAATGCTAAATTATCAGGTTAATATATTTGGCAAAAAAAGTACATTTTGCCGACCCCCCCCCCCCCCAGTCAGGCCGGCTAAAAATGGTTTCTTTTTTGCCTAAAACATACTTAACCTAAGCCCACCCTACCTCCCCTTTGAGTCACCGCCTGACAGATTGAGAGGAAAATGTATGCCGAGACCAACCACGTTCTCGCTTATATAGAGAGGGCTGTGCATGTGCAGTGGGTCATGCAAGCAGGCGCCTACAAGCAACTTAAAACCTCCGGGGAGACATTAATTGAGGACAATGTAATGCTAAATTATCAGGTTAAGTATGTTTTAGGCAAAAAAGAAACCATTTTTAGCCGGCCTGACTGGGGGCTGGCAAAATGTACTTTTTATAAATAAATAAATAAAAGAATATTTCCAGAAAGCAAAGATCTTCATGTAGCGGCAGATGCTACGACGGCTGAGATGCTTGTATCATCGCCGTCATCTGGTGAAACTGGATCTTGCTTATTATCACTCTGGGTTGACTTTGAGTACTTTTTAGGTTACAACAGCACAACAGCTACTGTCCCAGCATGGGGAATAAAGCATTGGTGTCCTAATTATTAGGCTTAACTAGTAATAACAAGCGGGTATGCTGCCACCAAGGTGGGAAAAAGCTAAGTTAAATTGAAAGAATTGTCTTAAAAGATAACTTCCAGCAATTATCAAACTAATAACTCAATTTGGCGTTTAAAACTCCTGGGTGTTATTTTAAACGAACATAATAAAGATTGCACTTTACATTAGGTTATTATTTACACAACTTAGCTTTGGTTTAAAAGCATTTGCATGAATTTTACATTTAAATTCTTTGACTCGAACTTGGATTTAGTTCTTCAACAATTTCAAATTGTAATGAAATTCTGTGCTGCGGCATGATTGGAGAGGATACCCGGACTCCAAAAATCAAAAACTTCGGGGAAATACTCAGTTTTGCTGAAGCTCCACACTTCAGGCTCCCCCCTCCCCCTGACCAAAATCCTCCGTCTTTGGTTGAAGATTATTACAAGAACCAACGATCAGAATCGGCCAAACCTAGAAGCTCTTAATAGCTACACACTGGAACAATACTTCTGCGAAAACAGAACATTAAAATTCATTCTGGTTCGTCCACAGCATCCTTGAGAAAAAGTCGCCAAACTGAACCGTAGCGCAAACGCTTCCGGCCACCGTAGCTTCAAAACCCATGTACAAATGTAATTAATTCTTTTTATTTTATTACTGGCATAAAGTCAAAACACACGAGCTTAGTTGTGTATTAGGAGGGGCTTCCTTTAAGGTGCTGAACCTCCCATATATGTTGGATTCAGACTTAGTACGATATTTTTTATCTTGTTTGTTGGTACCCCAAATGCTATGAAACGAAAAACTGATGCAAACCTATTTACGTTGCCTTTTGGACTTATATGTCAGACTGCCTGAGTGGGGAATCGAACCCACGACCTCTGAAATCACAGGCCAAGGTCCTACCGCTAAGCCAGATTTCGAGCCCATTGGCTTTCCGTCCCATTTAAAATGCTATGAAAAATGTCCGACTTTTCTCGATTGCTATTCTCTGCTGAGAAATTAACTTTTAATTGAATGCTGAGCTAGTTTATTTAACCTTTTCATTATAATCTTTTGCTCCGGATCACTACCTCTGCTTTGCCTTCCTTCAGCAACGATTTAAACGAACGTGAATTTTTATTGTTGTAAATAGTAAACTGAAAACTCTACCGTGACTACCAACAATCCGAATGCAAAAACGGTCTGTTCCTTCTATTAAAATTACAATAATTAAATACTGTGTTATCACTACGTCCCCCTCCCCTTTCCTTCAATAGTTGCGATGCCTAACATCGTAGTTTACAAAGAAAGGCCAATTCCTCTGTCACTGAGTTTAAAACTCCGTTCCCCCCCCCAACCTAGTTGTGGTGTGTAACACTGCAGCTTACAGTTAAAGCTAGTAAAATTTAATAGTAATGCCTTATTCATTACACAAACCTCTCTACTAAGCTTAAATGAGCCGAGCCATTTCACGAAATACTCCTGTAAATATTCAATCCATAGTCAATATTTTAATGCAAAGGCCTTTTCCCAAAGTTCATTTGAGATAAACTCAATTTGGCCTATCTTTACATGTCCCTACTCCTTCAAGCGGCTCTGCATCAAAACCCTTTGCTCTGCCGACTTTTCCATTGTTCGCCTAGCCCTCCGCCAATCAGACCCCCGCAGCTCTCCTCGGCGCCTGTGCTTTTGCAACCAAAATCCGATGCTCCAGCATTAAAAGCCCCAGTTGCC
>JAHWFP010012024.1:13954-33126 GCA_023313725.1 Lithobius niger | reverse complement strand
GGGGGGGGGGGTGGGGGGCTACCTGTCACTTTTAGGTGCTTTTCAAATAGGCACCGACATCTGGTGTTTTGGCAAATTCTTAGCTGGTACCCATGGTGTTTTGACTTTTACGGAATATACAGCACTGCAGTGTTTACTGCACGGTTAGGAGGGGAGCGCCCATGTCCTATCTAAGACAAGTTAACTTTACACTATTACATTGGAACACTAGGAGTTACAAAATAATCTTTGAAAGCTTTAAATTGAAAGCACACGATGATGTACAATAAAATCGGCGATTGAACAAGTTATAAGTTCACACTAAATCACAATTTCGAATAGAAATGTTTGAGTCACCGGACTCTCTAAGTTACAGGATGCACCTTACATTTGTAAAATAGTCAAAGTTATGTTTCCAGAACCACAGTTAAGGATCAAACTTTGTCCCTTAAGTTATGTGAGTTCTAGACCTGAAATGCCGATGGCGGTTAACTACCCATAATCATTCTCAAAGTTAGAAGTTAAGTTTAAATTAAAGAACTATAAATTTAAAAATAAAGTCCAAAAGAATACTTTCAACAAATTAAAATAGTTACCTACGAACTTCTACCTTGCCCGGCATGGCAACATTCGGACCCTGGGGGACATCTCCACTCCGACCGCCATAGTAACCTCTAGCCTTTGAGATCAGTGAGCAATGCTGTCGATGCAACCTTGCTGGCTTGTTTTATAGCCTGCTTGGCAGCAGGGAGGAGGGAAAGCGCGTCTCTGTAGGAGAGCTACTTTAGGGGGGGGGGAGGGGTAGAGAACCTCTGGAGAGGGAGGGACTAAGTCAGGCCGGCCAAGCTGTCACTCAAACATGAAGGAGTGAAAGCTCGGACAGACGAGGGAGCTGCTCTGCTCTGACTGGATGAGGAATTGAATGCAGTGATCTGGTTGGAAGGGAATTGGGGCTACCACTGGAGCAAAGGGAATTGCCGACTTGGGGCATGAGAGGCCTTTGTTTTGGAAAGTGCAAGTCGAGTTTTGAACTCTTTTAACAAGTGAATAGGCCTATATTTTAAACTACGATGTTCTGAATCGCAACTATTGAAGGGGGGAGGGGGGATCTATTGCATGATTAATAGTAGAAAAAGGCTTTATATACATTCGAATGAGGTTACTATGGCCGGAGCCCTGAAATAAATACAAGATACACTAAAATGTCCGGTAAATTTTTATAGTAGAAAATGCTGTTTTGGACAAGGTAGAGTTCATGGGAAGAAGTTACGATAATAATTGCTTTAAAAGCACTAAGTAAAGGATTAAATAAACCAGCTTGTGTATAGATGCTAGAACGCATTTAAATTATAGTATTATCGCAGCCGCAAGTAATAACAGGAGTGCAATCAAAGTTTTCGTAACAAACCAAAACCGGTATTGAAGTTCAAAATAAAAACGTACAGTGCGGGTCCTCATTTACATATATGTGGTGGAGTGCCAACTGACAGCCCCTCCTACCACAACACTAAGCTAGTCGGCTTTATGCCTGAGAAAAATAATTACTTATAAATATACAAGTTTTGTTTTTCGGAAAATGACGATCGGCGATTTGCGTGCGGTGCGCTCAGTTTGGAGCGTTTTTTCAAACTGCTGTAAATAATTATTGGGGTGGAAATTTAACATTCTGTTTCCATGGAGTTGAAGACAGAGTTCTTGGCTATTAAGGGTTGAAAACAGGGATCGTTTTTGTCCATTTTCCAGGGAGATACACATAGTTGAAGTTGAACGCTTTGGGAATAGACCTATAGCGCTACCGAGCGCTAAGAAAAAAAAATTTTCCCAGAGTTTTTGATTTTTGGTGCCGGGTATCCTAACCAATCAAGATTTTTAGCTCAAAGCCTTCTGACGAGACTGACTCTCTCAGTGCTGAGATTTATCACATTGAATGTTTATTTAAAATCGTTAATATTGAACATCAGAGTATGCTTGTTTTGGAAAACCGAAATGTTAGTGCTAAGCCTAAAAAGTCTAGGTTGTCTCGAGTTGACATTACTTTTTCTAAAAACTATCAAAAAACTATGGTAAAAACTATCAAGTGATTCTCGACGCACATACGCAGTTTCCTTTCATTTATGAAATGGAAAGCATGACCAGTGCGGCCGCTATTCGCATCCCGACATATGGTTGCAGTGAAGTATTGTTTAGCTATGGCGGTTCGCAATTTATAAGTGCTAAATTCGAGAATTACTTGAAAGAATGTGGTATACGTCGTGACGTTAAAACCTTCACATGATGTTACGAAACTATGCTGTTAAAAGCTGGTTCGTTCAATGAAACGTAGTTTAAAAGCAAGCCTAACTCAAGATTTAAGTCTAGAAATTGCACTGACTAATTTCCTCATACAGGCTAGAAATTTTCCGCATTGCACTACTGGGGTTACACTGTCGAAAGCTTTTCTGAAAAGACACGTGCGTACACGATTAACTGTTATGATACCCAGCGTTGCAGATAAAACTGTGCTAAAACAAGACCGTCAGCTAAAACCAACAGCTAATTTATGTGAGTCTACTTACCAGTTGAATGAGTTTTTTGTGTAGATACGAAGCCAAATGCGTCGAAAAACTTGTTGCCGGGCCGAGTTTCAAAAGTGCTCAGTCCGTATGAATACGAAATTAAGGTCAAAAACGGTGTTTTTCTCAGGAAATCCGGTTCGCAGCTGCGCACGCGTGTTGCTGATGATCCGTTGATTGATTCCTCTGTAACCAATCCTGGTGCAGTTATGCAAATTTGGAGAAACAATCCGATGTTCGATGCGCCATCGGGAAGCGAGGCTGCGGCCTCTGGAATGGTCCAACGGCCGTGCAGCCGAGATGTCGGCGAAGTTGTGTTATTATGCCACAGCTGTCTCCTCAAAAAGTTCAAAAATATCCCACGACATCGAATAAAGTATTCTCCCGAAAAAGCCAATTAGGATTTTCCGCCGTTACTGACTCCTTTTCGTCGGTTTCCGATTAAATCGCCGTAAAACTTCCGTCGATCCGCTCCCCCCCCCCCTCATTGCCAGTGCCGATGTCATCGCCGTCGTGTGCTGTTTCGCGGCCTTCGCCGCGCGCTGTTGACATGCCGTCCCAGTCGTCTGCTGTTGTGGCCTTCGCCGAATATGGTTTCGCGTTCTGTTTTAGGGACAGTTCGTCTTTCTAGGCGCAAGATTGTGCCTTAGGACTGAACGTTTGAAGCAAGTTTTGAACAGTGATTGTGGTTTTGGGGGTAGCAAAAAACTGATTGTTTCTGATTTTCAGTGTGTTTAGTTTTTTCCCAACCATGTGCTGTTAAAAGAATATGGAAAAAAAATTTTTTTTTTACCTGATTTTTGCTTGGTTGGGCTATGCAGTTTTTTTGCACGGTTCGTGGGTTGGTTGAATTAATTGGTTGTTTTGTCTTTCAACCTTTATCCTAAAATGTATTTCCATTTTCTTTTGTGGGGAGGGAAATAGTAGGATAAAGAATTTAGGGATATAACTAATATAATTTCCAACAAATTGAAAATTGAGTCTACAAGTTATATTGGAGTGTTATTGGAGTGTAAATGTTTATTAGTAATTAACTAGTAACTAATTAGAGTAGATTTATTAATTAGTTGACTCAAAAGATTTTCGGGGGTGAATGTGGTGTCCGGGTTTAGATGTCCCTATCTAGTCCGGGTCTAGACTCCACTAACTATTGTAACTGGTCATCTGACCTGCATGTTCCTAACAACCAATTGGTACCTAATATGTAAATAGGCAGTGCATCTTACCCAGGATGCATTGCAACCAAAGTAATAGAGTTGCACCTGCTCTGGCAGGTTGCTGCCCATTAGACCCACAAACCTGTAGTTGTGTCCTTCTTGTAAGGCACAATACATTCTTAAATTGCTAGTGTTTGTTGCGGCAGAACTAGTCCAGATTTAAAAGAAAGTTTAAAGCTAAACTGTGGGCCCAGAATTTGTAAAGGCATTTGGCCAAAAATCCAGATCGGTTAGGATACCCGGCATCAAAGATCAAAAACTCGGGCAACCAATTTTTTTTCTTAGCGCCGTAGGCCTAATTGTTTTAAGCCTTTTTTCTTTAAATCATGTAACTCCCGGGAAAATGGACAAAAACGATCAGTCTTCAATTCTTAATAGCCACAGACTTTATCTTCATCCCTGTGAACTCCAAATTTCATCCTTTACAAATAACTGCAGCTATTTGAAAAACGATCCAAACTGAGCGCACCACACGCAATCGCCGATCGCCATTTTCCAAGACAACAATCTTGTACATTTGTAATTTATGTTTTTTTTCTCAGGCATAAAGCCGACCAGCTTAGTGTTTGTCGTAGGAACCATATACATGTACTAAGGACTCACACTCTGCGTTTTTATTTTGAACTATAATACTAGTCTTGGTTTGTTATGAAAACGTCGATTGCACTTTTGTCATTATTTGCGGCTGCAATAATGTTGTAAACTAAAATGCGTTTTAGCATCTACAAACTAGCTGGTTTATTTAATCCTTTGCTTACTGCTTATAAAAGCTATTTAGTAACGTAACTTCTTCCCACAAACTCTACCTTGTCCAAAATGGCATTATTTTTACTATTTTATTTTACCGGACATTTTCTCCAAAAAGTGTTTATCTTGTTTTTATTTCAGAGCTTCGACCATAGCAACCTCAACCAAAATGTATATAAAGCCTTTTCTACTATTAACTTCTGCAATAGATCAGTAACCATCCTTCTATTAAACTTGAATAATATTTTTAATAGCAGACTCCGTTTCCACCCCCCCCCTCCTTCAATAGTGTGATGCCTAACATCGCAGTCTTCGATTAAAACCCGTCCAAGTTTGTATTTCCGATGTGCTCATAGCAAAGCTTATGAGTACAGCTTTAATTCAAGCTTTTTACAGCTTTTTAATCAGTTAAAAACTCAGTTACAGTCAATCCAAGTCCAAATCCAAATGGCCGTTTCCATCACGATCCATCAATCCGTTCCTAAACCCCAAAAGCTCAACGGCTCCAACGGTCCGTAAACTAGCCACTCAGAGCCCAGAAGCTTCGGCCAATCAGTACGATCCTCCTTTTCCCTCCCTTATGAAGGCCCATTCAGATCCTTACAGTTCCCTATAAAGCCCTCACGTGGTGCGGCTTGGCTCAGGAGAATGAACAAATTTCCCTCCTCCAAGGCAGCCTGCCTCTCTTGCCGCCAAAACGCGTAGTCGTCGCCGACGTCAGCTCCCTCCCTCACCCATATATATCCCCGGCCCTGCCGTTCCACCCTCAGCACTGCTCACTGATCTCAAAGGCTAGAGGTTGCTACGACGGTCGGAGTGGAGATGTCCCCTGTAACGGCGGACGCAATGACGGCTCAGGTGCTTGTAGCGCCTCCGGTTTCCTGGTTTGACACGGAGATTCAGCTTAAGGTGTTGCGGTGATTATTGCGACTTTTACGGCATAAGCACAGCAAGGGCTACTGTCCCAGCATGGGGGATGGAGCGCAGGGTCCTAAATTAAAGGGGCCTAACCTTAATACTGCTGGTAAATTTTGCTGCCCCCAGCGATGGAAATTTAACCGTTTATCAAGAGCTAAACTAAAAATGGTTTACATATTTATTTACACTTAAACAGTTAATCGACTAGCAAACGAACTGAAGTTAAAAACTCCTGGTTTTTATCATAACAACAGAGAATATAAAAATTACACTTTACATTTAGTTTGCACGGAAGCTTTTGAAATAAAGTATTTAAAAAGCACTAGTTTGAATTTACAACATGTAATTCGTTTTCACAAGTTTTTACTAAAACGACGTTTGTGTTTCAGAATAAAACATCCACTTAATTTTTCGAATAGAAAAAGCAATACTGAACGCTCCGCAGAGTCGTCCGCAAGATTGAACAGCCCAGGCTGGTTACAATCTATCAAACAGTATGTTTCAAACACGCATGAAAGATCAACCGTTTCACAGTTTTGTTTCTAAGTGATAAAACAGAGCCTTAAACCTCCCAGAGTTGCTGTTTACAAGTCAACTCCTCAAATTATAAAAGCCTCGGCTACTTATAAAGTCCGTCTGGAGTGAATAACCAATGAATCCCACACAAAGATCAAACCGTCAGTTATTTGAATTAAAGTTTAAAACAAATAAGAAAGATTTTGGTTTTTAGTAAGAGAACCACTCTGACGTTATGGGGTGAGAAACCTAAGATGCCGCTACAGGCGTCACCACCATAATATTCCCTAGCTAGAGAGAGTTTAAGTTACGAATTTAAACTAAAATTTAGACTTGGGGGTCCTAAATTAAATTTTCAAAAGCTAACAACAAACATACGAACCACTACCATCGTGCCCGGCATGGCATTCCCCGGACATGGCGTCTCCACTCCCGACTGGCGTGACCCTTCTCTAGCTTGAGATCTGTGAGCTGTCTTCACTATGCATTCTGGGGCTGGGGTTTTATGCTGGAGAGGAGGGAAAGCGCGGACGTCGAGGATAGCTGCGGGGGTCTGATTGGCTGAGGGCCTCGAGAACAATGGAAAGTGGGAGGAGAAGTCGGTTGAACAAAGGGACTGGGTGCAGAGCCGTTTGAAGGAGTGGGAACATGTAAAATGGAAAAAGATAGGCCTGTTTTGAGTTTCACTCAATTGAACTTTCGGAAATGGGCCTTTACTTTGTGTTATTGGCTACGGATTGAATATTTACATGTTTGTAACGTGATTAGGCTCTTGTTAAAGCTTGATACTTGGCTTTGGGTAATGCAGAAAGCATTACTATTAAATTTACAAGCTTTAACGGTAAACTGCAGTGTTAAACACCACAACTAGCTTTGGCTGGGGAGGGGGGCAAAAAGGGGTTTTCGAAGTTTTTGCACAGTTTGACTTTCGGAATTGCATGGAAACAGATCTTTGTAAGAATTCTTTTGGTTTTAATAGTAGTTCAAGCTATCAGTAGCATTTGGTTGGGTCTAGTCGGGCTGAGAGGAGAACTAAAATAAACATATATACACTGAAAACTTCGTGTCCGGTAGAATGCCAGGTCGTATTACGTTTATACGTTTGGACATATGGTAGCGTTTCTGGGGGTAAAAGATTATTATAAAAAGGCTAAGTAAATGAATAAATAGTTTATCTTAGTTATATGCTAAAACGCATAAAGTTAAAGTGGAGGTTTGAACCTTAAAGTTAACGGACAATGTTTGATCTAAGTGGAAATTTTTCATAGTAGTTGCGATCGTTCAAACACAATAAAAAATATCGCACTTCAAAAATGGTTGTCATTATATGGACACATGGTTCAGTACCTTTCTCCTAAAACACAACTAAGCTAGAGTTTGGGCTTTATGCCCGAAAAATAAGAGTAATGAAAGTACATAAATACAGAGTTCAAACAATAGCAATGGCGGCCATGTTGAAGGTGCGATGTGGTTTTGGGGTGATCTTCAAACGTGAATTACTGGTACTTCCTGGTGGAAAGTCCGGATTTGGGCTTCCCCAAGCATCTTGTATTTGGGCAAGCTATAGATGATGAAAATTTGGAGTGATTCTGTCCATTAACAAAAAAACGGCCAGATGTGCCTCGGCGAGGCATTTTGGATGCCTCAAGAAAAAAAAAATTCAATTTTCTTGAAAAACAGGCGTTTTTCGGTGGCGCTCGTTTACACCCCCAGGGGTCCACAGGTTGCCATGCCGGGCAAGGTAGCAGTTCGTTGGTAACTAGTTTAATTTTTGAAAGTATTCTTTTGGACTTCGATTCTAAATTTATAGTTCCTAAACATAAATTTAACCTCTAACTTTGAGAATGATTGTGGATAAGTTAACCACCATCGGCATTTCTGGCCTAGAACTACCACAACTTAAGGGTTTAAGGTCCCCTTCCTAAAAACCGGCTTTTTTTTCTCATTTATGTTGAACACAGGTTCATCTAAATAATCAAAATGGTTTAAATTGTAGAGCTTATTAGACGTCTTTTGGGTTGTGTACCAGGTTTACCATTGAGGTAGTTCGATCTTTAGCACGTGGCTTTAGAGACATAGCTTGTGACTATTTTGCTAATGTAAAAGTGCATTCAGTAACTTAAAGAGTCCGGTGACTCAAAACAACTTTTCTTATCGAAATTTTTGTAGTGTATGAACTTTTAATTTGTTCACTTCGTGCCGATTTTAATGTAAAATCATCGTGTGCTTTACTTAAAGCTTTCAAAGAATTATTTTGTAACCAATTGCGTTCCAATGTAGTGTAAAAAGGTAAACATGTTTTATTAAAACTCTTCGTTGTTTTAAACAACAGTTTGACGTCGTGTAGATTTAATTGCATGAGTAGATAATCAAAAAATCATTTTTATTTAACTCTTAGCCTGCAATTAAACACCCATCGTGGTGGCAGCAAATCATTAGGTAGTTAGTATTTGAAACGTAGTTAGGACACGGACGCTCCCCTCCTAACCGGGCAGTAGCCACTGCAGTGCTGTAAAACTCCGCAAAAGTAAAAACAGTCACCATAAATATTAACAACGAAATCGCCAGTACACCAGATGTCGGTGCTCACCTGAAAGGCACCTGAAGAGACAGGTAGTGCCGTTACAAATTGTAACGTGCAGTTACTGTGTTTGGGAGGTTGAAATAGACCTAAAGGTTAACCATCCTAAGTGAGGTTTTAAGAACTGAAACCCAGTTCGGTGTTATTATTATTGTTTCGAATTACTAAATTGTAAATTCATTGTGCTTACTTAAAAGCTTTCTTGTAAAATAGCATGAATATAAATTGCTATTTCACATTTTGTTGAACTACATAATAAACCGAGTTTTAAACGTCAGTTCCCCCCCTCCCCCACTCGTGTTAATTGTTGAGTAAGATTTAGTGTTGCCCATTACTCCGTGAAACTCCAGTTTGTTGCAATTAACGTCACTCCACCATGGTGGCAGCGCGTACCTGGTGTAAATAGTACTTGTTAAGCCTACAAAAAATTGATAGGACCATGTCGCTCCGTTCCCTACATCGGGCTCGTATCCAAACTGTGCTGTGATAAACAAACAAATCATGTGAAAGTATTACTTTAACCAAGACCAAAGTCAACCAGATGTCGGGGATGTTACAAGCACCTCAGCCGTCGTAGCATCCGCCGTTACACTTTATTGAAAATTTTAAAGCAAAACATTCTGCACGAGTTCAACATGTTCTAGGTAAATCTCCTCATATTGTTCTACTTCTAATGCTGTTTGAGCTGTTATTTTCTTCTGCTGGACTTGTAAGCTTCCCGATAACTTCAAGATCTACTTATGCGTATGCTCAACAACACTACAAAATGCTACAACAAATTCCAGTTCTTATCAGTATGTTCTTCAGCCACTTAGCAGTAAGGATTTTACAGTGGACTCAAGAATTAAGTCTGGTGGCTACCTGTCACTCTGCCGCTTAATCAGTTATTAGAGGAGCCTTAGAAAGGCTACTCCTTTACAAGAGGTTTTCACTTAAAATATTAATGCGAGTTGGCTGCTTTTTAAGTTTTATCAGTTACGTCGGTAAGGTTTTTAAAGTTAATCGTTAAAACATTATTCACTTGTTCCATTATTAAATCAATAGCGTGATCTTTCCTCAGTTTTATTAAATCAATAGCGTGTTCTTTCCTCAGCCTCTCTATAACTGAAGGTATGCTTAAAGATTGCAAAATCATTGGTGCGCCCCCCCCCCCCAAACAATTCACATTTTGGTATTTAACCTTAGACGAAAATTCCTTGTGTCCCAAGGCTTCTTAATTAAGGAAGTCTACTCCATTAAATTTTTAATCATTTATTGATTCAGATTTTACACGTTAATCATTTAAACATTTAATCATATTAGTACAATTTTGATTTCATGTCTAGTTTGTGAAGTGATTTTAGAATAATTTCAATTCTTCTTTTATCCCAGAACATAGTACCAATTAAATTTTTGCAACATTGTCTCCTAAAGTCTAATGACCTCACCAGAGTTGAAATCAGTAAATCAGCAGAGATACCTACGGTGGAATGGATTGTTGCGTGGATTGTCGCACAGGTAAAACGGTGAAGCTTTCTGGAAACTTCTACAGTCCCGGTTGTTTGATTCATGAAATGACAAACCACGCAATAATATTTAAATCGAGGTATACCATAAAAGTGCATGTTAAGGGTGTTAAGAAAAAGGCACCCGCTTTAGATATGTTGCGTTCTGACTTCAAGAACAATGGTTACATCAAGGGTAGCTGCATGTGATAACTACATGTGTGGCGATGAGAGCTGAAAAAGACAGACCTGTGATGATAACATGTTGGCGTGTGTTGCGATGTCAAAACTGAACTGTGCAACAAAGGGCTGATGACCATGATTTTACACTGTGCTTGTGGTACTGGCCATTAATCAGACACATGGGCGTGCCTGGGTGTGCCAGTGTGAAAGCTGTCTTCAACCAGCTTTAGTGCAAGTAACACAGCTCCCGGTAAGCATTAACTACCCTTTTAATCCTTTTTCGTCAGTTCTATAGACTCGTTAATATCATATTCTGATATCAGCCCTACTAGCATATTAGCCTAATCATTTAACTGTTACCTTAGGCTGGGATCATTGTTCATTAAAGGGGACGGTTTAGCAATGGAGTGCAAAGAATAGCAGGGAAAATTAAATTTTGTGGGCTTGACTTAAACAACTATTCCTGTCTTTTTCAACCTTTGATTGCCTGTTGCTGTTTGTTTTACGTTAAAGGCTTTGCATAAAATTGTGGTTTCATTCAGGTTTAAAGTTTTGTTATGTAGCAGTAATTTAATTAAACAAAATATGGTGTAGCAAAGAAATCTTACTCCATCTCTTGATATTTCCTTAACTATTGCCACTATTATTGAAGGCGTCGTGTGCTTTTTCTCCGTCTGGTCCATATTAGGTTTGGCTGGTTTTCACACCTATCTCACTACCTCTAATCAGACGACCAACGAAGATGTAAGTATGGTTTTAATACCTTAAGTGACACTAAACTCGCTGTGAATACTTAGTTAAACTCCACAACCCAATAGAAATTTATTACTTGGACTTTTCGATAGCCAATGTGACATTCTTAACACAAAGAATGATGTCCCACGTTCAAACTAATGTTGGCCGTTATTTGTTGTTACGAATGGCAGCTTGGCTTTCGAAAGCTCCAAGTAAGAACTTTCTACGGCGAAGAGGCTGGGTTGTGGAATTTACAGCCCAGTCAAATTAGATCAAATGCTGGGAATAATTCATAAGCTGATTTTTGGCACATATGTTCATAATGGTCTTAAGTTCAACATACTAAAAGTCCTCAGCTGTCCGTGTTGAGCAAACGCCGCCATCTTGGGAACATGGCGCCCGATATCGGTTTTTTTCAATATACCTCGGTAACAGTTTCTTAGGCATGAAAAAATGTTCCGTCCAAAAATGTAGACCATGACATTTTCTACAAAAAACGTTCTATTCATTTTTTTCCCGTAGATCCATTATTCAGCCAATAACGGTGGCGGAGCTCATGCCACCATCTTGGAAACATGCGCCCGAGATCAGTTTTTGTCAATCTATACAGAAAAAACGGCTGCATAAAATATGTTTAATCAGAAATTGTAGAGCATGGAGCTGTTTACAAAAAAGGTTCATTTGTTTTTTTTTTACAGCCGACGAAAATTTACATTACCTGTTCCTTTATTGCCAAAACATAATTAACCTGATAATTTTAGCATTACATTCCTCGAATGTGATGTTCCCCTGGAGGTTTCTTCCGCGGCTGTGCAGCCGCCTGCTTGCATGGCCCACTGCGCCTGCGCAGCGTAGTCCTCCCGTATAAAAGCGAGAGCGTGGACGCTTTCGGCGTTCATTTTCCTCCAGCGTACCGTACGTGTCGTCTAACGGCTCCACGTCGCTCTGTTCCCCGCCTTTCGTCCAGTTCAAGACTCCCTTCGCCAGAGTTGCCGAATGGCTTACCTCACCGGCAACTGCCGAAGTCCGTACGCAAGCTGTCAACGTCAACCTTGTCCGACGCTCATCACCGTTCCGGCTGGCTGCACCTGCACCTACGGCATCCCTTCGGCTTTTGGCTTTCGGACGGAAAACTCTCCCCCTACCGTCCTCCGCCCTTCCCGCCGACACGCCTCGGCGGAGCTCTAGCCCTTTCGGCCGCTTCCCACATAGGGTTGTAGGTCCAGAAATATTTCCGGAAATATTCACGGAAAAATTGGAAAATTTGAAATATTTCCGAGACATGCCGAAAAATTAGAAAAAATGGAAAAAATGAAGAAAAAATGTAGTGTAAACATTTCTTTTAAAACTTTTCTTTTACAACTCTTTGAAGCAACATCACTTAACCCTTTGAGAGCTGCGTTTTTTTATATCTCCAAAAAAGTAGGGGTAACCTGGACGGGGCTCGAACTAGCAACCTGAAGGAGCTGTTAAACGTGAGGCACACGCCTCTACCAACTCGGCCACGGCCGTCTCTAGAGTCGGCTCGTTAAGGGAACCTAGTATTGTTGTCATTCCTGCATTGTTGGCCATCTCGAGCGTAGTAAGGACTCTGTTTTTAATACTTCAACCTGTGCTTGTGTTTGGCCCGAGATTTTCTCGGGTTTAGCACTCAAAGAGTTAATCAGAAAAGTTACATTGCTAAATCCCAAAAGTTCAGGCAAGCTCATTTACATCTCTCATAACCCAAAACTTTTAAGGACCAGTGAAAGTAATCATGAACAAGCGAAGCCGCGAAGTAAAGTAACCAAGCATACTACTACAATAAGTATAAGAACTATGAGTGCAACAACAATAAGTGCCGATGTATCTGATGCTGATCCAGCTGCTGGCCCCAGCACCAGCAGTAGTACAGGTACTACAAAAACTACAAGTACAACCAATGGCTATATTCATGATGACCTGAACAGTTTTAACGTTAGTATAAACTTATGCTAAGTAAAACTGTAAAAAGTATTTAATCGGTCTAAATTGTCAAAACAGTTAATTTTGCCAAATTCTACCTTTTAGGAGTCTGTAGAATGCGTAAGTGTAAGTGACAGCAGTAGCGATTGTGAAAGGTCCGTGTCAAATAATGAAACTGACCAGCAATAAGATTAAGATGATGACTATGATGGCTCAAAACTTAGCATTTTTTATTACGCTTGTCTGTCACAAAGTTGTTTGTGAACCAAAATTATAATTGAAATACAAAAAAAAGATGATTTCTTTCACTTGTTTCCAAAGTTTCCAATTTTTCCGAAATTTTTCGGAAAAATATATGAATGTTTCCGGAAATTTTATTTATCCGGAAAAATTACAACCCTATTCCCACACCAGATGCCCGGATGTAACGTGTTGCAGGCAACCCGTCTTACTCTCGTTTCGGTTTCGATTGTTTCTAACAACGATTGAATTTGCTACCGAGCTTTGGTTGCACGATGTCACCTCGATCAAGTTTTCAAACGAATGGGTCAAGACTCAAAGCCTCGTTAGAGTGAAGAACCAAGACTGTTCCTGTTCTCCACAGCCTGTCTCGACCAGGGTTACCCCTTGTCTCAAGTGAATTTCTGACAACAGTTTTCTGTCCATTCTGCTACTTGTCTCATTCGTGACTAATGTCGCAAATCTTGTTACTTGCACGTTTGCTGGGGCCAATGGCCAATCTTAGTCTTGGGTGTCCATTCATACATAGGTGGACATATATCTATGCCTTGTGATTTAATTTCCGGTTCCTGCCTCTAGAACCCCCTAAAACTTTCTATTACCCATAATACCCTGGCCATTTCGCGGTTGCCAGGGGTAACCCAAACGTATTTAAGCAAGGGGCCAGCATGGAAAAATCAGACAGCCTTCGAGCCAGCCAACTGGCTGGTCCTCTTCAACCCCTGCTAGGTTTCCTAGTTAGGGGGATTTTGGCTTTTAGGCCTCAAGTAGGCCCAATTGTGGTTAGGCTTTTCCCCCCAACCTAAACAAGCCTTTTTACCCTAACTTAACCCCAAAGTTCCCCAACCCTTTTCCCACTTTGGTTTTCAGTCTGATTAGTTAGCTCTCCCACTTTGCTATTTTTTGGTCATGGTGCCGAAACCCGGGAGTAAGGCTGGGTTAGGGTTCCCTTTAAGGTTTTTGTGTTAGGCCCAAGTTAGGGTTCTCTTGTTTGGGTTTTTGTTAGGCCCGTTTTAGGTGTTTAGGGAGCTTAAGGTGAAACGTGGGTAAGCCGAGCAATGGCTAAGCCTGGGCCTTAAGTTGCATTGTTTTGTTAGGCCTATGCCACTAGTTAAGCCTAACGTGTTCAGATCTTGGTGAAATTTGGTAGGGGCATGCAGAAGGGTCTTGGGATCCGTTTTTAGAGTTTTTGGCGTTAAGCCTTTTTTAGGCCTATTTTGGATTTTTGGGTTTTTGAACTTAGGAGGTAAAACAGAAACGTTTTTACTTCGGACAAATTTTTATTTAAGGCTTAGTTCGGCTGTAATGCCTACTTTAGAATTTGGAGTTTAGTGAAGGGGGAAACTTTGCTTTGGCGTTTGGATTGCCTTACGGCATTATTTTAATTTGGGCTTAATAACGAGCGTGCAGTTTCTTGCAATTTGGTATACTCATAAAGAGTAATATTTTCTGCGATGGTTTTTTTCCCCAAAGGGTTTTTTTCCCCATAAATCAACCTAATTTTCGGCCTTTAGAACTAACTTAATTATAGTGTGGAGAAATGAGTTGTTAGTTGTTTCAGGTTTTTCTTAACCTACTCTTTTCGATGTCCAGTTCATGGTTTGCCCATTCTTGGTGGCAATGTTTGAGGTTTGGTTATGCCCATTCAGTGGCATACATTCGTTCGTGTTTCGCCTATTATACAATAATAGTTGCGTTTTGGTTTCGCCTTTAGTGACGACGTTTTAGTCTGTTAAGGAAAGCTACTAGTTTTCTTTCTCTTTATACCATAGAGGTTTCTGGTCTGCTCTTAAGAGCAATTTCTTGTTAGTGAGAAGTTGGTTAGTTTGTCTCGCATGAGTAAACTCTTTGCTATTTCATGTTCATCGGCTACAAACGTAGTTGTAGCCCAATTCCACAACGGTGGGATTGGGGTTTGCAAAGTCGTCTACCAAGACGCCGTTATCACAAAAGTCGTCTGCTCGGACGCAACTGCGTGACCCCTAGGCTACAGTTCCAGGGTCACGGGTGGTTTTTTTAAACACCTGAGGTTCTGAGAGTTGTCATCTTTCATGTTCATCAGTAAAAACAAAGTGTTTTTTAGTAGTTGATGTTGGTATTAACATGTGCTTTGATGTGTGTGTTTTGTAGCGGCGGACGCTACAACGGCTGAGGTGCTTGTAGCGCCCTCGACATCCTTTGTTGACGAGTACTTCTTTGCATCAGGTTACGTGGTTATTTCGACTTTATACGATAATAAACACAGCATGGGCTACAGTCCCGGCTTGGGGGATGGAGCGTCGGTGTCCTATTATAGGCCTAACCTTAATGCTTCCGGTAATACACTGCCACCAACGGTGGATTAATTTAATTGCTTAAACAAAGTATAAAGCTAAAATGGGCTACATAATAATTTACACTAGAAACAATTAATCTTACTAGGGAACGAACCTGAGGTTTAAAAACTCTTGGTTTTTATTTTAAAACATCAGAATGAAAAAATAAACACTTTTACATTTAAGTTCACTAGTTCAGCTTTTGACAAGTTTGGCAAAAACAAAATCAACAGAATTTACATTTAGTAATTCACATTTAAACAAGAACAACGAAGTTGATTCTTAAACGCTTGATTTACATTAGAAAAAGTATTTTTATCTTAGGTTCCTATCCAGAAATACCCAGCAAGCTGAACCGCGTCCGCTAAGTTACAACTATATTTGACAACTGTAGTTTTCAAGTCGTCCCACAATTATTTTTCCTCGCGAGGATCAAACCGTCCCTTTGTTTACATTTAAAGAATGAACAAAGTAAGAAACTAGCTTTTTAGTAAGAGATGCCTACTCTAACATTATGGTGGTAAAGACCAGCAATGCCGATAAGGCTTACCAACCATTGTAACGGCGGGTGCTACGACGGGGTAGGTGCTTGTAGCATCGCCGGTCGCCTGGTGTAACTGGATTTTTCTTACTATTACTTTTGGTACTTTTTGGTTCAAACAAGTACAACTGCTACAGTCCCGGTGTAGAGAATGGAGCTACTAATGTCCTAATATTGTAGGCTAACAGTAATAATAAGCGGTAACGCTGCCACCAAGGTGGGAAATTAGGCTAGCTAAGTTGAATTTGAAGAGAATTATCTTAAATACTAACTTCTAGCAACAACGAACTTTGAAACCGACGGGCGTTTAAAACTCCTGGTTTTTATTTTAGTCAATTGGTAAAATTTACACGTTAGTTAGGTTAAATAATTGACACAGGGAATTTACATTAAATTCGACACAAGAACTTGGCTTAGTTCAAATAAAACAATTTCAAACAGAAAAAGTGATTTGTATAGGCACAAGGGGATTTCGCAAAAGAGCCCTCTAAATTACGAACAACCTCGGCTGTGTAGTAATAGTAGACCTGTTTTACAGTTTTGTTTCAACGTGAATTAACAAAGCATTAAACCTCCTAGAGTTGCTGTTGATAAGTCAACTCCTTAAATTACAGAAGCCGCGGCTACCTATAAAGTCGATCCGAGCGATTAATCAATGGAAACCCCTCGAAGATCAGACCGTCCTTTGTTTACTTTAAACTGCGTTTAAAAAAACATAATAAAGAAAGCTGGTTTTTAGTAAGGGACCGTGAACCCTTAAATTACGGCCGCCAACGTCCGAAATGCCGTTTGGCTTGGCGCACTATAAGTTTACCTTCTAAAGCTAAAGGTTAAGTTTAACATTAAACTATAAATTTTGACGTTAAAGTCCAAAAAATAAACTTTGAAAGTTAAACTAAGTAAAATACGAACCACTATCTTTGCCCGGCATGGCAACAATCGGACCGCGGCATCTCCACTCCCGACCGGCGTAGCGACCTCTAGCTTTGAGAATCCTGAGCTATGCTAACGAGTGAGTCTGGGGCGTGGGTTATATACTCATTACCGGAAGTTGGCGCGGACGCCGAGTATAGCTGCGGAGGGGACGAGCGGGGAAGAGGAGGCGGACATTTTGGAGGAGTAGAGACTGACCTAGATCGGCCGAGCTGTCACTACCGGAAGTCGGAATGGCAGCGCGGACGGCTAGGGTAGCTGAGCGCTCTGGTTGGATGGGAAGTTAAAAGCAATGTTTTGGTTGGACGGGAATTGCGGAGGCTGAATTGACAAAGAGAATTGCCGACTTGGAAACGTTAGAGGCCTGGTTTTGAATGTGCAAGTGAGTTTTCAACTCATAACAACGTGATTTTTAGGCCTATTAAATAAACTACGATGTTATGCATCGCAACTATTGAAGAAGGGGGGACGAAGTGTAATGCACAGAATAATTATTTGACTTTGGGAATGAAACTGCTATTTACAATGCAGGTTTTTAACGAAGGAAAGCTAGTTTGTTTTCGTTTTTAGAGGTTTGCTACGGTCGGAGTTTGGATGGAGATGCTATAAAAAATAGACATAAAAATATACACTGGGTCCGTAAAAATATACAAACATAAACATTGGTGCTCCAGTAGGGTTCATGGCAAGAAGTTAAGTTTACCAAAATGCAATAAGTGCACAAATCAAAAGATTAAATGTTCCAGCTAGTTTTTAAAGGGCTATATCGCAGTTTAGGTTAGTTTTAAACTGGTTTGAACATCGGACATTTTTCAGACATAAACGAAGTCGTCACCTGTTACAAATAAAAAATATCGAGTGTTTTCAATATCTACAACACAACTAAGCTGGAAAAGTGTTTTGGCTTTATGCCTAAAGGAATAATGTACAATATTTACATTTTTAATGCGAAATCGCCATATAGACGATTGTTCTTCTGGTGTGGAAGAATACTGCCCTCAGGTTTTTTCTTCGGTGGTGTTGAGGTGTCCTCACCACCAGCGTCTGATACGAGACCGCGTTTACACTTTAACTACTACGGATTGTTTTCTTATTTAACCACGATGTTATGCATCGCGACTATTGAAGGAATGATCTCAATAAATTCGGTTATTAACATTGGGATGCCAGGTTTACTTTGGGAAATCGAAAGCCAAGTCGGTTTTGCTAGGAATAACTACGGAAAATTAGAAAAGACGTGTCCGGGAAAATTCGTAAATAAAATGTTGCCTAAGCTCCGGTAGTGGTGATGGCAAAAGATTACGTTAAAAGATTATTATAAAACAAAAGTTTTAAGGTTACCAGCAAATGCTAAAACGCATTTTAAATAGTTGAGTTAATATTTGTAGACGTAAAATTAGGGTTTTTGGGTGTCAGGCATTTCTCAAGCGCATCTTAGATCGTCACCCTAAATCTACTTAAGAAATATCAAAACAAAGTATCTGTACAATTATTATGGAGGTTAAGTACCTTCGTAGAGGAATCTCCTCCTTACAAACATTAAACTAATGCTTTCGGCTTTATGCCTAAGTGAAAATAAAAAGTAATTACAAATTTTACAAGTGGCGAAAATGGCGTCTCGTGCACTCCGGTGATTTTGTGGCATCGGTTTCGTGCATTTTTCAAATGGATGTTGTGAAAGTTCTAGAAGGAATTTTCGTGTTCTATTTGAGGGGGAAAACGGATAAAGTTCGTGGCTATTAATAGCTGTTTAGATGAGACGGATTGGTCCATTTTCTTGGAAGATAAGCTACAGGGGTTTGAAATTTGGGGTTTTTCACTGCCGAGGCGCCGAGAAAAAAAAAAGTGTTTGTTGCCGTAAACGACGTTTTCCCTCAGGTTGTTGTTAGTTTGAGTTGAGGTATCCTCTCAAATCGGGTGAAGAACTCAGGCCTTCTTTACAGCATCAGTTTGTTTCAATTTGACTTCCACAAAGATCAAACCGTCATTTAGTTTAGATTAAAAATCCATTTAAAATAAACTGGAAAAGTTGGTTTTTAGGAAGATAACCACTCTGACGTTATAGGGTGAGGAAACCTAAGATGCCGCTACAGGCGTCTCCACCATAATTTTCCCTAGCTAGAGAGTTAAGTTAAGTTTTAAACTAAAATTTAGAATATGGGGGTCCTAAACTGAACTTTCAAAAGCTAAACTATAACATACGAACCACTACCATCGATTGAAAAATGTCACACGAGACTCACAAAAACGCACACTTTCACAACGAAGATAGCCCACTAACTGCAAA
>JAHWFP010012023.1:25037-43151 GCA_023313725.1 Lithobius niger | reverse complement strand
CAAATAGCCGTTCAGGGTATAACAATTCGACATTTTCTCTCCATCAACGCAATGTAGTATATACTACTGATTGACTGTAGGATCGGTGCTATACGTGAGTTACGCCCTACTCAATATACCACTCAGTAGGACATACTCACTTTTTCTTTAAAACGCAGTTACGTCCTTTACGAACTTTTCATTGCATGGCCATTGGCCACTTCCCGTTAGTGCTAATTACCGATTTTTCGGCACTTTTTCTTTGGTTTATGTTCATGTTGACTTACTGTGACGTACGCAACACCAAAAAATTCCAGTTTTTCTTCAAACCAGCGAATTTTCGAAAACTGCTATGCGGGTTTCACTTCTTCAGGCTAAAGGATGTGAGACGCTCGCGCACGCACGCAGCGTGCGCCTCTCAGTTTCGAAAATTCGCTGGTTTGAAGAAAAAATGAAATTTTTTGGTGTTACGTAGGCTACGTCACAGTAAGTCAACTTTACGTCGGGTTGGTTGAGCAGCATTCAGTACAAAAAAACATGGAGAAGCATGGGAAAAAAGGGACAATGCCCTAGTAAGCAAATCCATAAAAAATCTTAATTTAAGATCAAAGGGCAACGAAAATATATGTAACTTACGTTATTTTTACCCCACTAGTGTTCCGTAGATCCCGAAGAACATACAAATTAAGAAAGATAGGTGGAGGGGGGGGGGGGGGCTAAATTAAACACTCCATAATAGTCTGGTGGGACGGAAAGATTTGGGGGGATGAAAGAGCTGCAGTACGGTTGGGCCTACAGGCGGCAAGAACTTAAATCCGGCCCTATTTGTTTGTTCCCTATTTGTCGATCTGTTTAAATGCTGTTTTGTGTACTACACTGCCGACTTCGGACCAAATTTGGACTCATGTGTAGAAAGGCGCAGCATCAATTGTATCAGTATACCGGATTTGACCACATTGCTACCATACAATGTTTATTACAAACTGTCGTGTAAAGTAATGTCTCCCTTTCCATACGTTTACATTTTTGGAGTAGATGGCTTATCTTTTTTGTTTGCTCAAGGGGATATCAACCTTTCTATACGAAGTCAACGACTTTCCCTGTTTAAAATGGTCAAATACATACATCGTTTTTTTTTTTTTTAAATCAGGGACCTATACAAATAACTTTGATGACATCCTTCTTGGGATATTTGGCTGACCCTTTAGGCTATTCTTTCCACAGCAAGGGAAACCTGGCTGGAATATCGACAACAACGAATCAGTAACCCCCCCCCGGAATGCCATCTCATTTTGCGCGCGAGACTGTGACCTTGTTGGCGTCCCTCCTCACTCCCCCCCCCCCCCTCCATTCCAACATCTCCTAATTATTTTTCACGTTCACTAACGGAAAGAGCGTATGCCTTGCAGCCAGGTTCACTAATGCCCAGGGCAGGAAAAAAAACCCAAGCAGGTGGCCATTACGTTGAACCCAAATATCAGACACATTTCTCGACTATGTGGTTGGCAATTAATCAAGACGCGGGCAGGCGACACCAATTTGCAGTCGACTTGCTTGCTTATTCTACACAATTGCTGGTGTTGCAAACTTCACAAACGTAGTTTTCTCGCGTATGTGGTAAAAGTAAGTTATAAATCACGCCCATTGTTGTAATAAAGTTCATATGAGTTGCGGTCAAGGTCATTGCAAACCTTGGAACTGGTGTCTACTTCATCGTGTTCTGTCATGTATTTATATCACAGTTTTGCTCCGTGGTATATGAACTAAAGTTGCACGATCTAGCAATAATCCTGGTAGTACTCATTGTGAAATAATACAGCAAACGATTTACTTACATTGTTAATTTAGGTTACAATTATGGAATGAGCGCATGATGTACGGTCAATAAGCTCATGTAGTAAATAATTCAAATTCAAATAAACAAGTACTTACATTGTTTTATTTGTATTAGCAGGAGCCTATACAAAACACTGATATTAGTAAAGGTGGTAGCCTTTACTATAAGGTTTGACTTCGGTCTCTCATGTTAAAGCCAAACTTTCGATACTTAATTTCTCCGCTGTCTTTCAACATTTTCCAATGAAATTTCGTATATAAGCCTTGTGGGACTTGGTCAACACGTGTACCAACTTATATTAATTTCCGATTTGTCACTTCGGAGATCTGGACTTCAGGTGAAATCGTGAATTTCATTTTTGGCTTGTTGTTATTTGGACACGTTTATACAGACCATTTGTCGTAGAAAGCTGGTTCTTAAGTCATTTGAAAGATCTGCTTCCCGGAGATGTGCCCTTTACAGAAATAGAAATTTCGATTGGTCGTCCCGTTCCAGAGTTACGGGACCCTGAAGGATCCGTTTTATTGTTATACATTGTTTTAAACATAGTTTTTATGCAACAATGCCCATCAGCAAACGCCAGACGGAAAGCGTAAGCAAATGCTAACAATGCTGGTCCGCCAACAATTTACCCGCGCGTGAAGAGGAAGCATTATCCTTATTACGAACCGATTTATATAATGATTTCACGTCATTCTCCCGCGTTAAAGCTAAAGTATCCGTTGCCTATTTGGCTTGCCATCCTATATTACAAACACGGACAAAGCCGCTGATAGATAGCTGGAAGAAACCAACTTCCAAAAGAAAGACTTGCACTGAATGAGCAAGCGAAATTCAGTGCATTTGCAACGAGTCCAGACAACCAGCTTGGTATGTCAAAGTATCACGAATTAGGAAACAAAAACGAACTCGTTTGATGTTTAAGGTAAGGTTTAACTGATCCGAAGTCAAAACAGCAACATAACACAAACTTTCCTGTAAGGTTTAACAGACCGCAGTGTTCCTGTACTGTTTAGTCCACGTGAAACCTTACTGCTGTTGTCAACCATTAGACACGTAAATAAAATCAAAAGCCAAAATTGTTGTAAGAATAATATAGTGCATAATATATAGGTTACACACTCGCCTACTTTCAGGGCTAAATTTTTCATCATTATTCTAGTCCGGTCGTGTCCTTTCCGTTCATCCTATGGATACATACACCAGTTGTTAAGATTCATATTCAAGACTTGAGGACTGGTATGTCATTTTTATTTTCAACGATATTGCCAGGATTTCAAGGAGTCGCACGAACCTTGAATTAGCTGATTTAATCTGTAGGTCTGTACTAAGCACATTAAAAGCATGTTTTGTACGAATTTTCAGCGATGTCCTTTAGCCAAATAGAATGAACCAATCAGACATATCGTGTTCTAAAGTAAAAACTGTAAAAACACGTGAATACAGCAGTAAGGTTTCACGTGGACTAAACAGTACAGGAACACTGCGGTCTGTGAAACCATACAGAACAGTTTATGTGTGTTACTTTTCTGTTTTGACTTCAGATCAGTTAAGCCTTACCTTAAACATCAAACGAGTTCATTTTTGTTTTCTAATTAGTTTTAAGGTTCGACTGAGCGCATTTTTACAGACCGTTAGGGCTTACGTAATAAAATCAAGACGCGCTAGCGTGTCGCCGCCAAGTTGTTGTTTCATTGTTGTAGTATTGTTGTTGTTGCATGAAGGCGGCAAGCGTAAGCATGTGTCTTTATCTGAAGCAAAAGTTTTACGGACTACGAGTAGCTGGATAAAATACTTGCATGCGACAAAAATGGCTGTAAATCTGTCGGACAATCAGACATTACGTCCCTAATTACGTCCCTAATGTAGGGCAATGGTTTTCATAGATGGAAGTGGGTCACTTTTTTTCCGACCCATGACCCATTCGAACCCTGACCCACGACCCACTTCACCCACCCGACAAAGAACAAAATTTGATCCAACCCGTCCACGACCCATCCCACGCTACGAAAAAATAATACAGAATGCAAGTTGGGTTTTTAGCCTTCTGGGAAGAAGAATAAGAAGAATTTTTAACGAGTACTAGTAAGACTACTGACTACCGTAAGATTACCGTGGGTCGGTGGGTGAATGGTCTTGACCCATAACCTACTTGACCCACGATAAAAATGCGACCTATTTGACCCACTGACCCACGGGTCAATTCCATCTCTGGTTTTGGTTCGTCGGACGACTCTATCTAGGAAAAAATTGCTACCAAAGATCGTTGATAATGTGTTGGATAGCTAACTAGCTAGCTACTATAGTGGCCCGGAAGTCTTGTTTGTTAATTTCCATAGACTTTAAAAAGCCGATCGTGAACGACTCAGAAGACCTTTTGAAATGAAAGTTGCTGTGAGCATTGGGCGACATTAATTCTACATACCTTTGGTGGTTTGGGAATGGAGGGTCTTTGGGTTAGTGAGCTATAACTGGCGCGTTGGGGGAGTATGGATTGTTAAAGTATTGTTCGTAGCCCTAAATGTATTGTTCGTTATTGTTAAAAGCATTGTGTCGGTCGCGTATCTCGTGTATTTGCAGGTGCATGTTAAGCGCTGGTCGGTTTACCGGGAATGACGTACTGTAATGCCACATATCGGCGTATCGTAACTCATTCATACTAACTAGTAAGTTAAATTGTTATTGCTAAAGAATATGTATTATTATTATTATTATTATTTATTTCAAGGACGGTAGCATTCCACAGGCCATCTGCCCTACAAAGTTTGCCATACCCACAAACAAACAGTCAACAAACAATCAACATGAGTATTATTTATCTGTAATGTGTAGAATTAATACTTGGGCTCCTTTTTGCGAGTAGTTAGTTCTTTTTAGTTTGCATTTTTTATTTTATTTTTTAGTTTGCGACTAGAAAATAAAAAATTAATAAAAACCAACAATCATAAAATCACTTACCACACCAACTGATACCTAAACAAGAATCATTGCCGAAAATTACCAAGTGTAAAGCTTCAACCTGACAACCAAAAACGTAAAGAAACCACCAAATGACCTGCTGTCACGGCATATATCTGGCTTGCGGTACTCCTCCATGCTAAATATAAGTTGCATTGTTATTATAAGACCCATCAACAAACAACATTAGAAAATAATACCAACTCGTTTGATGCTTAATGTTAGGTTGAACTGATTCGAAGTCAAAACAGCACAGGAACACAAATAAACTTTCCTGTAAAGTTTCGTATACTGCAGTGTAGCTGTACTGTTTAGTCCACGTGAAACCTTACTGCTGTAGTTAAATGTTTCTACCATTTTATCTGAAATGTGCAATTTCTGTAGAATTAATACTTGGCTCCTTTCTGCAAGTAATTAGTTATTCCTAGTTTTTCCTACTTTTAAAGAAAGTATTTGACTACAAAATCCAAACTCCACAAAATCATAAAATCAAATCAGTTACCTAAAAAACTGATATCTACACAAAAGTCAACACCGAAAATGTTGTAAAGTCCAGAAGTAAAAGCTTCAGCAGGGTTACAACCAAAAATGTAAAGAATCCAGAACATCATAAATACTATACCAACAAGAATCACGTTAGGCACAGTTACCAAAAGTTCTGATGTCTAAACCAAAAACAATAAATTGTATAGCAACAAATCTGCCAAGTTCAGCCATCGAACGTCTGTGATATCAAAAACGAGCCAAGTTTCCACTCATCAGACATACAACGCAACTTTTTAAGACTTGGCGCATTGCAAGCCTTTCGTTTGGAAGACCCAAGATGCACAACTAGCATTAGTAAAGGCTTTTACTGTTAAGTTTCACCTCAAACTCCCATGTTTATAGTTAGAATCGAAATTTCGATGCTTAATTTCGATGCTGTCTTTCAATATCTTTCCTGTCAAATTTTGTACATAAGCTTTGTTGGACTTGTTGAACATGCGTAACAACTTTTATCAATTTCCGATTTGTCTCATCGGAGATCTGGACTTAATCTGGAATCGTTATTTTCATTTTTGGCTTCTTGTACTTCTTTGCATGACACGTTTCTACTACGCTCTCTACAGATCAAACTATTTGTCCTGAAAAGCTGATTCTTAGCTCATTGGAAAGAGCTACTTCCGGAGATGTGCCCTCTATAGAAAAAGAAATTTGTTTTACATTGTTTTAAACATTGTTAATTTACAACAATGCCAATCAGCAAACGCAAGGCGCAAGAATTAGGCTTAAACAAATTCTAACAATGCTGATGAGTCAACAATTCACCCGCTCTTGAGAGAAACGTAACGAGGAAGCATTATCCTTATTACGAATTAGTTTACACAGTGGTTTGACGTCACCCTACCGTCTTTGTCCATTGGGCTTGCTGTCCTCTAATCTTTCATTATAAATCAAAGTCTCAAAGCAGAAATGAGGCAACCGTAACAACGACCCCCGGAAGGGAACAATGAAAACGTGCGAGTGTGTCAATTCTTTGGCTTGAAGTTGAAACTGGGACGTTGTTGCCCTGCAAAGAAGTTGAAATTGGCACATTGTTGCCTCGACTAACAATTTACTCTGCGCGGTCATCACAAAGGCATGTCTTTTAAAATGACGTCATGTACGAAGGACAGTTATTTTTCGCACGCTACTGGGAGTGGGGAGGGGCCCGTTGGTGGGGCAGTGCTTATGTTACAGCCCCTATTTTATTATGACATTGCTTTGCGGAGGGAGACGATTGACGGAAAGGCAGCACCGAGCAAATACTGGGAAACAAACACGGGTCAAACAAATCCCCGGGCGAAGCCGGGTACGATGCTAGTAATACGAATAAAGGCCAAAGCCGCTAAAAGAAAGCTGCACTGAGACAACCAACTGCAACAGAAAGACTTGCACTGAATGAGCGAGCGAAATTCAGGGCTTTTGCAAGGAGTACACAAGACTAACTTGGTATTCAAAACATTACAACAAGCTAATCGATAAACTGTGTGGTACGCCAAAGTAGCGCGAATTAGAAAACAAAAACGAACTCGTTTGATGCTTAAGGTAAGGTTTAACTGATCCGAAGACAAAACAGCAAAGGAACACAAATAAATTTTCTTGTAAGGTTTCAGGTACTGCATTGTTGTTCTACTGTTTAGTCCACGTGAAACCTTAGTGCCGTATCCAACCATTATGCATGTAAAGCCACAGCCAAAATCTAAGACTTTTCATGCTCAAACAAAGAAAGAATAATGTACTCGACTATTCTTGGCTAAATATTTTTAGTGTTCTTCAGTCAAGTCATCTACATTCCGTCCATCACTCTACTGATGATACACATATCAGTTTTCAAGATTTTTAGGCATTATTCTAAGCATGGAATTTCATTATTATCTACCGGGATACTTCCAGGTTTTTAAGGACTCACACGAACCCTGAATTAACTGAAGATCTGTGCTCGGCCCACCAAGACCATTACTTTTTTTAACGTTTTCCAGCGATGTCGCTGAGCCGATAAAATGCACCAATCATTAACTAATGCATCGTGTGCAAAAGTAAAAATGGTAAAAACATTTGAGTTCAGCAGTAAGGTTTCACGTGGACTAAACAGTACAGCAACAATGCAGTATCTGAAACCTTACAGAAAACTTATTTGTGTTCCTTCATTTGCTGTTTTGACTTCGGAGCAGTTAAACCTTACCTTAAGCATTAAACGAGTTCGTTTTTGTTTTCTAATCAAAATAAGCGCTAGTTCATTGTTGTTGTTCTTGTTGCTGTTTTATTATTGTTTCGCGCACACGAAGCCAGATAACAATATCAAATTTAAAACGATCAATCGGTCATTCCGACGATCAATCTGGTCTCGGTTAAGAAAAAACTATTTACGACCTGGAAAACTCTGTAGCAAATCCTGGAGTTCAGATTTTCGCAACGTCAGGAAGGGTTCATAAATAATACTGCGTTATACACCACACTAAAAGCTATATTTTACAGTACAGCACGCTAGTCTACAGTAGTTCAACAAAACGCCACCATCTGAGTTGTAAAATTTTATTGTAAATTGATTCAAACAAAAGATATTGTAACAAAAAAATCTTTAACATTATTTCGATAAAATTCACTGTAAGCCTATATATATTTAATCGAATAAATAGGATATAGCCGAACTATTCCAGTAAAAAAAAAGGCTTGCAATGTGCCAAGTTTTAAAGTGGCGTTGTATGTCTGACGAATGGAAACTTGGCTCGTTTTTGATATCACAAACGTACAATGGCTGAAACTTGGCGGGCTTTTTTGCTTAAAATTAATTGGTTTTGGTTTAGGTATCTATTGGTATTGGTTTAAGCTACTGTTAACAAGTAAAGTTTGTTGCTTTGACAGATTTGAAGTTAAGTGAGGAGCAGAGTTTCTTTTGAAAATAACTTAATTCCGTTTAGATTTGGTGACAAGAATCATCACACCATGAAGATATCAGACAATGAACTTGTCATGAATGGACGCTGCAGGTGTAAGGAAGGGATGGTGCTAAACATTGTCCAGGCCATGAAATGGGCGGGAGGGGGCGTGTCTTCGTGTCACAATTCACACTTCCTTAATGAAAAGGGAGGGCGTCTTCAGGCCGGATTAGGGGCTGACCTTGATTTAAAACTCTTCAATGTGAACCCTGGAGAGGCACCTGTCTTCATTCGCCACACTCCATTATCGGCCACGTTTTCATCACGGGGTTTTCCCTTTGCAGTAAACATTGCACAGGTGTCGGTAAAGTCCGTTTATCAGCTGATGTCACACCAGAAACATGCTAATGCATGGCCGTCAGGTTGATGAGAATACGTCATTCAACAATACATTGTTACACGCTTTTTGTTACAGTGCTTATTGTCAGAGTACTCAGTTGTTTGAAGCAGTGGATTTACGGTAGGTGATTCTTTATCATTGGCACATTGTGTTTTTTAACTGCAGCTATAATGTTGGCGAAATAAGTAGACAAGAATCGAATGAAATATGGCGATTTTAACAAACTGGGGGAAAAAATCCCAAATCGGTAGAAATCTCTGAAAATTGGAATCCTGTGCAGGGAGTCCAGTAACGAAGAAAAACTTGACATTTAAGGTGCGGGAACATATCATGTATGGAGAAAAAGTGGCGTCTGTTATAGACTGGTATATATTCTAGATATTATATTAGACTGATAGATATTATATTCTAGCCGTCTTGTAAACACATATCCCGCGTGAATTCCCATATGGTATTCTCCCCAAAGTGTACCCCTGACTAAAGGAGGCTTATAAATAGAAATATTCGCACATAGGTAAAGCATGGTATGGCATGGCCTTTTGCTAAAACGTGAGTTGCAACATGGTTAGGTGGCAGCTAAAATCACGCCCGGTAGGGTGGCTAATACAATTTTTTTTTTATGTCAAATCATAGTAGTGCGGAAAAGTTGATCGTCGGCCTCCTTCCTATTCTCTATGCCAAAATGAAAAAAAATTCTATAATTTTTTTTAGAGGTCTAAACCTGGGCTTAAAGATTAACATTATAAGTCAATGGAAAAATCGCTAAATCTGAAAAAAAAATATTTTTGACTAGTTTAAAATACAGCTTTCGGTAATATCTCATTATGTACAATTAGATACCACTAAAATGAATTCGAAACGTAAGCTGAACGCAAGCTATGCCAAACGTAAAGCACTACACCGCACCCATTGAGGTTTACCGCAGTTGTATTGAATGGTTAGCCTACTGAAGAGAGCTCAGGGCAGCGACTTAACATAAAAGGTATTTGTCGAAGCTTTTTGTTTGAAATTTTACTAATGCCGTTGTAGAAATATTCGTGCCAACCTTTTTCGTTGTTATTATATTTCGCTTACGAAATTTTGTAATTAGCTTTAAGCTTTTTATCTTTACGTTACTGCTAAACGAGTATTCTCTTGTCCTGGATTGTACAGTGTTGACGTGATGAATGACTCAAGTTTAAAACGGACAATAAAATAGTGAACAAAAAACGGCTTCACTATTTAGAAAATAAGCATTAGAGCTCTTATACTTGAGGAACTCATAGCTGTGAAAGCCCACGAATGAAAACAGGTTAGAGTTCACTTCAACGAAACAAAGTATAATTTGAACTCCATTCCAGGAAACAAGGACTGTTTTTATTCTTGGCAATATCAGAAAGTGAAAGCAGTTTGTGTTTGAAATGGGCCATGTCTTTGTGTGTATGGGTGTGTGTAACTTGTTTATTATGCAAACGTTTTATTATTTGTGGGATTTGTTTTGTTTTGATTTGAATTGGAATTAAAATTATCGTCGTCGGTTCGTTCGACTGAACTCTAATCTGTTTTTATTTGTGTACTTTCACAGCTGTGAGTTCTGTAGGGATATGAGCTCTAATGCTTTTTTGTCCAATTGTTCATTATCCGCGTAATTTTGTTGGTAACACTGTTATACTTGTCTATTGATGGCAACGCGCTGGTGTCTACCTAGATTTAGCGTGTCAGTCAGCTCATAGTTGAGTCATTGGTGATTTTTCATGTTCGCATGTAGTTGTAGTAATCATGCCCAAAACCAAAACTGGTAAAAAGGGCCGCCAAGTTCCGAATGATTCGACCCTTCAAAGAAGTGATATCAACACACCAAAACATTCGCCGAGTTAATCGCACCTACTAATAATTCGAAGGTTAAATGAAAACTTGCCTCACCCTACAGGTCGAACCTTCCCCCCCCCCGACTGCGGCGGGCAGAAATCCGCTAGTGACCTTGAAAATGCTCCCCCCACCCAAGGGCCACCCCCCCCCCCTCATCCTCAACCCATGAGACCCCCTCCAGCCTCACCCCTGCGACTCTTTCCCCGTGGAACTTTGCCCCACGGCTGCCCTCCCCCCACCCGCACCAAAGTGACATCATTACTCCTGGGAATACCCCCCCCCCTCTTCACTCGAGATGTATAAATTCTACTAAATTTCATGTAAATCCTACGTCAAGCAGGTGATTTAAAAAAAACCGTGTCCCTTCGTGTGCCATAGAGCGTACCCACACTAAAGTATTTTTTTATTATATTTTTTAATCAAACTAGTCCATTCAACTATTATGTTTCTCGTTATAACTTTTTGGATACACGCCTTTACCTCGTTAGTCAGGATGCTGTAGGTTGCTGTCGGTGTGACGTGCACCCAGGCATGGCACCAAAAGCCGAAAAGGACAATTTTGCTAGGTGAATCCAATCAGCAATTCCTAGGATCTTTTACATGCCGCAAGTGACATGAGCACGAGGCGCCACAGGGGTGGCTGAGGTCAAGATGGACCTCAGGACCTCTCACACATGAGACGGGCGTAAGCTACCTTGCCCCATTCAGTCGGGGTGCGACCGAATTATGTGACGTCCTTGCCCAACGAGATGACTTTGGGACAGGCCAACACTGGAGAAGAAACCCTTAAGGAGCTTCACTACATGGCTCGGGCGTGTGGCCAGGTGCCGAGTTAAACGATGAACTGAATCAGAAACTCAGCGCACGTGTCGGTGTGCGGATGGGACCTATTAGAACTAGACCAAACGAGAATCCAAAAAGCGACGTATTACTCAAAGTTGCGGTTGACAGGGTCGAGTCAGAAGATAACAAAGTCTGGTACATCGAAGCCTTTTGACGAAACGCAAGCGAGGGGAGAGTAACTTGGGTTTAAACTGTAAACGTATCAGTTATTCTCACTCTAACCATTCCACAACTTAGTCCGGGGTAGCTGAATGACAGATATCTCGCGAAGAATTTAGGGAGGACATTTTTTTTTCTTCTTTTTTCTCAATCTTGGGATTTTCCGAGAAAGTATGAAGTCGTAGGTACCAGTTCTACACTTGGGAGCCCGTAGACGTAATTTAAAGACGACAAATACAAGGACCAAAGTTCTTTTGTGGGTTTTTTAACGAAGTACGTTTACACGATTTATATGAACCATCCTACGCCTGGGAGCAGTCGTCAGTTTATGTTACTTTTTTTTGACGCTCAATTTGATAACTAAAGAATTTTGTGGACGAAGGGTTTCGTCCGCTAAAATTAGGTTTCGTTAAGGAGACCATTAACATTTTTATTTGGGGACCTGGTTTTTTTTTTAAATTATTTATTGGACGACTTTGCCATTTCGGGATACCATTTTCAACCACCAGGACCGGAAGAGGACAGGGTGAAGAGGACGCCGCCGATGTGGAGAAGCGGACCATGGGACTAAGAAGACGATACCAAGAATTAGACGCCGACAGGACTGGCCACTACAACAATTTTTCTTCTTCTTTGTTGGTAATAGGCCGTGTTAAAAGGAAGTGAGTCTCTCACTCGAGAAAGGTACATTCGACGCCACTTTAGATCTGTGGAACACAAGAAGATGAGTCAACTGAAAGGGTTGGTGTCTGGTGACACCAGAGACAGATCGACAGACCTCCAGAAACTCCCGAGGTTAGCAGCTAGGGAGGACGAAAACGATGTGGTTGCAACGACGGGCAGCAGGAAAGGAGCACCAAGATTCACAGGTCACTCAGACCCGATCTCGGCACAAGAATTTTTTGATGCTTTAACAAATTACCAAGCTATATATACTTCCCATGTTTTTTGCATCTTACGTTTTACACACTATATTTGCCTCCAGCATTGGTGAGTACAGACGAAATGTAATATGGGAATAGAGAGACCTGCAGTGGCACAAGGCACATTTGTATTTGGCTACCTCAAATCTGCGTTTGGCTGCGCACCTAATTGTGCTACCTCCGCCTGCTCTACTCCTGGACGAGGGTGTAAAATGCGCCTTTTGTTACCTCCTGGAAAGTAATTTTGGCGCCTAGCACTTTGACTGGAAGTGACGTCAAGGTTAACGACACTGACCGGAAGTCACGTAATGTCATGACGTCGATGTTTACCGTATTAACTGCAGTCACGTGATGTCGTGACGTCGAGGTCTACTCTGTCGACTGGAAGTGACGTCATGGGATACTTCACTAACCGGAAGTCACGTGATCTTGTGACGTCAAGGTTTACTCTACTAGCCGGAAGTCACGTGGTCTCGTGACGTAATAGTTTACTCTAGTGGCGTTGCTCCAGTAAACCTCGATGGTACACTCGAATTTTCGGTCAGGTTTACTTGAAGTTAGTGAACTTTTAGCACAATTTTCACTCGATTTATATTTTCGCCAAGACTTAGAGGCACCACTTGAATTTTCGGTTTCAGGTTTACTCCATTTAGCACGATTGCACTAAATATTGCGCATTTTTCACTAACCTTATATTCTCCCCTCCTCCCCGCAACTCCTGGTTCCCTTTCCTCCCCTCCCCCTTGCCTGTTTTCCCTGCCTGCCTGGCTGTCTGAGTTTGCTCCGGGCATGATAAGTTTGCTGCGTGCATCTCAGCCAACTAAGCATGTTACATAATATAGATGTTGTTTCTTAGATTTAAAATAGAATATGATTCGTAATAATACTGTTTTTCGACAATATTATTATGAATTTATTTTCTACTATTTCCGGTTAATCAGGTACCGCGTAATATTTTACGTGCTAGGGTACCGCCACGCTTCGCATAGTACCGGCGATTGGTCTAAACCAGAGTGGCGTAACACGCCTTGGCGGAAAGATAAGACTGCTACTGTACATCTGTTACCACGGTAAGTAAAGAGGAAAAGCGCGCATTGCCAGGAAGTCGGTGGGATCAGCTTGGCAACTCATGTAGCAACTTGGTGGCAGCCTTTTTTGTTCTGATATCACTGCTTTGATGGGCTTAAACTTGGCAGGATCTTTCACCCTTGCGGGTTTTGTTTCACATTCTTACTTATTAAGTAGGAAAACCAAGGTTCTTACTTCCATTAGTAAGAATTCCACTGCTATCAATGTTTACGTATCCTAAATCATTTTGGAAAGTATGAAATACAGAGATGTATTAAACTTTACTTACAATATGACACCCATTGTGAAAATTTGAAGCAGCACCTTTACAACTTTCTTTCAAAGCTGTGGTTTCGGCGGTACATTTTTGTTTACTTGAGGATCGTTCGTTTGGAACATTTCCAACACAACCATCTCATTTTTCAATATATTCCATACTCTCCTCCGAAATATCTCCAACACTTAACAAATCAAATAAATCCTCGAATACCAATTTGGAATCCATATAATTTGGAATCCATAATAATAGAACACTGTACGCAAACGAAAACTTTTTTCCTTTCTGCCTTGAATTACAGAGCCTTGCATTGTTGGACCACTAAGTGCACTACATCATTATTGGTGTCGCTGACTTCATCGCTGTCGTGCTGAGATGCGGACACCCGTATAGATAGATCAGTTATCATCGCCAGTTTCCCTCGTGCTAAGAACCAAGAATGGCTCGAGCCTGACGGCCTCCACATTGTTGGTTCTCAGCACTCAGGAAGCAGGCGATAACCTCTATTATCTACCGAACGCAACAATGAACTAGTGTTGAGGAATAGTTATCACCACTCGTTCATTGTTCTCAGCACTTCATTCTTTTTTAAAACGAAATCCGTGTTACGCTCATTGTGTTGATTTAATTAATTTTGAAATCATGCTGTAAACCAACACAACCGAATATTCTGAATGTCTCCATGAATCAAACAAATTCTCGAATACCAATTTCGATTCCATAATAGAACACTATACACAAAAGAAAACGATTTTTTTTTCTTTTCCAGCTTGCATTGTTGGACTACTACGTGCACTACTGCAGACGTCTCCGAAACCATAGAAATTTGCTGAGCGCCACACACTGGATGCGACATTGTCGCGAGACGTCTTTAGGCGTCTCACGACAACAAAGCGAAGCTCCTTCTAGTTTCGTCTCGTGGGGGGGGGGTCTCTCCACCAGATGCAACATATTGTTTAATTTGGTGCGCGGCCACCCTTATTGCCCTCGGGTAAACAGCGACAGTCTTAACGCATTCTTGCCAAGCACCATCGTCTATAACTATTACATATACAACTGACTGCCCGTTTATGGTTTATGTTCGTATTTTTATTGTTACCTATATTTGACTTCATAAGAAATGAATAAAAATGTGGACGAACTTTATATTTTCGTAAAACCACACGTCCACACTTGAAAAGTACCTTTAATTAGTCTGCATACAGCAGAGCAGGGGTGCAGAAAATGAAAAACAAAAGGAAAACAACATGCAACTGGACACAAGTTTAGTGTAAAAAATGCACACCAAAACACGCCTTACGGCGTTCAAACGAAATATAGTAGTAAACATTTAATAGGAATATGTGTCGAACGTGTACTGGGTGCCAAACAATGATTGCCCCCCCCCCCCCTTCACTTCCCCAGAGTAAACTAAGCATGATATAATAGGGAAAAAATGAAAGTATCGATGGGTAGCACATTTTATTGAAGGTTTACACTAACAAGCTCAATGTTCAGTGTTCACTCCATTGGCGTTACGAAGAGATTGAAGACAGCAGGGCAGGAAGACAAAAGTGATTCAAAAAGTTCCGTGTTAAACTCCATTTCTCGAAGCGCAGCATCGATGTGCTCCTCCATCCTGGGACCAAGCCTAACCTGTATACTGACCGAAAAGTGTTCCCCTTAGAAATTAGAGATACCACCCCTGCCAACAGAAACAGCTAAGCTACAATCTCCCGGACCATTACTTCAGACCTTTACCCTTTTTTGCCCATCGCCGAACTGGATGATTTTTGGGTCAGTCGCGGGATTCGAACCGACATTCACTTGGTTTGAAGACGAGGACGCTAGCCACTGGGCTGCTGCTGCTCGCCTTGCGCGTTGGGACTTCGTTTTTTGCCGTTCCGTAGCCGCCTACCGTTGAGCAGTAAAGGGTTAAATGAGATATCTGACCATTGGCACGAAAGCAATGGTCGAGATTTTCATTTAACCTTAGAAGCAATAGTAGGTGGGATTAGCTTGGCGGATGTTCGTTGGCGGCGGGTGATGTCACTATACTTTCTAAGGGGAACACTTTTCAGTCAGTACATGGGTTAGGATTGATACACTATGTAGAAAACTTGGTGGCCACCACTATAGGCTACTTGGTTGGTGGAAACTTGGCAGGAAGACTTTCACCCTTGTGGGTTCTGTTTCTCACACTTATATCGTCAGCCTACGCCGTGTGTCAGGCGTTGGGTTATTCATATTATTACCTAATAACAATGTATAAAACAATGTAATATAATACAACTGGTGATTTAATCTCACAAATACTGAATCAGTATACTAATTTCGATCAGAAAGCATAATTTGTACAGCCATATCTATAAAATGGAGCAAAACCAGTATTATAGAGGAAATAGTATGGCTGTATATAGAGAGTGTTGTATAGCAAAAACGTGTAATTTAATACACAACAACAACGCGATTACAGCTCAGGTCCAGATTTCCGATCTGATCGGATGGATTTTATTAAATTTGGTAATCCTGTTTAGCAAGCCATATAGGGCCTCTTTAGGCCGTTTTGAGGCCTATATGGTCTTGTCGTCCTAAACGATAACAACAACATTTTGCCCATTATTTTTGGAAAAATTTGTGACGTAAAAATATGACCTTTAAAACAAGTAAAAGATGACCTTTTTAACGTAAAAAGATGGCCTTATTTTGGGCTGCTTTTTGAAGAGCAAACTTAAACTGATTTAGATTAATACGTTTAAAAAAAAACCCACGAACATTGATTATTTAAGGATCTATTCACTTTAATTGAAGCAAATCCGTCAAATTACGACGCGCAGTTAAAAAAGCCAAAAAAAAATTGACAGGTTCTTAACTACAAAATTGTGCTACGAAATTAAATAATCCTTAATCGAGAATTAGTTTCGAAATGACAAAAAAACTCAGACTTGGGGGAAAAAAAGTTTTAAACGCTAGCGTCTCTTTAGAGGTGGTTCTAAATAATTGCGAAGGTTACTCACAAATGCAACATTCACTCCTTGCATATTAACAGCCAAATTAAAATGGACCAAAACCTGTCGAAATCCCCCTCTGCTTTCTCGTCCTTGACGTCAACTGTTTTTTTCTTTTTCTTTCTGTGGAATGTTCATGAGTATACGAGATGTTTCCTTCGGTTTCTCAGCTTTCATTTGACGCTAAGTTACAACTAAAATGAATTAACTCAATGAGCAAAGCAAAGAGGTTTTGTTTTAACTCGACGAATTGGTATTTTGACGTATGTTTTTAATTTTTCCCTGAACCCATTCTGGGGAGGCGGGGGGGTTGCAGGGCGAAATTCGAGGTTGAGTAAGCAGAAACTGCATAGGTGGAGAATGCTTATGTTAAGCGGTTAAGATAAACATTCCTAATTAAATTATCTTGTCGAAAGGGAGGGGCGAGCGAGGTCTACTGTTCAGCAGAACTCATTGACCGAGTGGCTGTGGTGGGATCTATGTCCTGCTTTAACTCTTTTTGCATTTTGCTTTATCCAGCTATCAAATTCTCATGTTAGCCTCAGCATGACCTTCTATTTTATTTATTTATACAATAATTGCAACAATAAAATCCAACAATAAACAACAGAAAAAAACAACAGACTCAGAGATTGTTGTTAAACGTCAAACTTTGAAATCCGGTATTTTTTCCCAGCATGGGCACAGACCAACAAAATTCGGTATTCGGGGTCGTGTCGTAGCCATTTCACCGCAGTAAAAATTTTAATGCCATTAAACGAACCGTTTGGTGTCCACCGTGTCCAAATTTCTTCTTGTTGTTTTTGTTGTTAGGACGTATGTATGTATTGCACCAGGTGATCGAACCAATGAACCTATTTTCAAGTTTTATAGCTTAAAATCTAGGTATGGACAAATCCTAGGGCCTTAGAATACTGTTTTAATATGACTGCAATATTCTTGTTGTTGTTGTTGTTCTTCTTCTTGTTGGGGAAATTTTGCTCCCACCTAGAGATCGAACCAATGAACCGATTTTCTATATTTGTAGCTTAAAATGTAGGTTTTGGCAAGGACCACGGCCTTTTGAACAATATTTTAATGTGACTGCAATATCGTTATTGCTGTTATTCTTGTTGGGGGCAAATGTAAAACTTTGAAACCCTAAAGTTTCCCCAAGAATTGACATAGACGTACCGAATTTTGCATAAGGGGTCGTGTTGTAACTATTTTACTACGGTAAAAATGTTAATGACAACAATCAAACCGTTTGGCCTCCAAAGCGTGGCCATTTGTTGTTGTTGTTGTTCGGATGTTTGGCCTCACTAGTACAACTGTTAAGCAATGAAAATCATGCATGTCGAGATAAAAGCATGGATTTTGATACCAATTCATGTACAAATCGAACTAACTATGAACCTCCTTGAGATAGCCCCCTCCCCATGCCTCTTCTTGTACCCC
>JAHWFP010012023.1:0-10525 GCA_023313725.1 Lithobius niger | reverse complement strand
CCCCCCCCCAAAAAAAAAAAAACAATAGCATATCGTCTCGTTCAATGACGTTCTCTGTGACGCTGACGTTTACGAAAAGCAACTGCAAATCCGGAGTGATTCGTCTCATTGTCGTCCGTGAAAAATTGGTACAGAATCGTATTCGTTTACGGCAAGTGTCACTTTTCAACAGGTGCAATGCCGTCATTTCGACAATAATCATGAACTTTCTCCGAATTTCTGAAAGCGTAAATTCGTCGCATTATTACGTACGTGAGTCCGTGCATCGCAGCAAGGCTGTCGATTGAATAACGGTTGTGGTCTTACGGTGTTTTCACACCGTCAATTAATGCACACAGTTCACGGTTCGACAACATCGTAGTATCAACAGCATTACTGCAGCCAAGCCTACATGTCAGCTTTACGTTAACTCTTCGTTGATATTTTTTCCTCCTTCACAGAATCGTATGAAGCGTTAGTCATTGTTCGGATTTCGTTTGCATAGCGTAGTCAAACACCGAAAACTTACTCTGAACTCTGTTCTGCAACGAACGCCGCCAGCAATCGTGTTTCTTTTGCAAATCGACGAATAGATTGCTTTTGATCATGTTGGCGCGGTTGGCTGTAGACATTCATTAGTTTGCTTTTGGGAACTCGAAAGGCAACTGCAGAAGCCATCGTTGAGCTATTGTTGGCATCGCCGCCGTCTTGGAACTATACTTCCGTTTGGAAGACAAGTGGCTGTCAAAGTTCGCGATCTGCTAAAAAAATGCTAATCGACAATTTTTTTGTGTTTCATGAGAATTATGTATGGCCAAATACCGTACCTGAATAGTTTCTGACATCGTTTCATCCCTAAAACGTTTTGGTTGATGCTGGGAAAACACGTACTACGTTAAGCCTACCGTCGTAATACAATTTCAACACAGGCGTGAAGAGGCTCTATCGCATCGCTAATTCTCTCTCCACTGACTAATGTGGGTGGATTTTACCATAGAGAGGGAGGGGAGGGTATGAGTATGACACTGAAGGAGAACATAGCAGTCCCTAAAAGTCATACTGTAGGTTGCTGTATGTTTGATACGCTCCCAGCTGAAGCAATCGCACCACACGGCAAGAGGGACAATTTTGCTAGGTAAATCCAATCGGAAATTCCTAGGATCTTTAACATGCCACAATCGACATGAGCACGAGGCATCACAGGGCCCCTCTTTTCACGAAAAGGTCAGGGGTGGCTGAGGTCAGGATCAAACCTAGGACCTCTTGCTTGCATGAGAAATGGTAGCGCTAACCATTATGCCACCCCCCCCCCCCCCCCCTACAGTCATGCACTACTATCCCGGATAGTGTAAGAGGCTACCAGCCTCCTTCAGATCCTTTTGTTGGGGGGGGGGGGCAGCTTTTTTCCTTAAAGAGATACCAAGAAATGATTTTTAAAATAAGGCAAACTTGAGGCTAACAGATAACAGATATTTCAACTTCCAATTTTTATTTCAGTAAGTTGCTAAGCCACCCTTTTTTACAGCTGGGATGTTCTCCAAGAGCCCTCTCTGAGTAAAGAAATGCACTAGCTGGACGAGGGATATTTCTCACATTTGGTGTAGTATAAGTTGGCTTTTTCTTCTGAGAGTTGACCAGGGCTGACCAGGGCTGACCAGCGGGGGAAGTAAGTGTGGCTACTGTCCCAAGGCCACTGTTTCACGCTAAAAAATAAAACTGGGAAAAGGGCGTTAAGTGTGTTCATTAGTTGCACACAGGCCCTGGCATACGACGTACTGTGGCACTAACTCACATGAAAAGGCCACAAAAAGAAAAAAGTAAAAAAAAAATCGTTGCCCATGGACCCTTAGCGCACAATCCCACAGAAAGATGTGAGGGGGCCCACAGAAAATTTGGAGCCGTAGGGCCCATCAGACCTGTGGGGTTGACCGTCAGTGTGTATTCATGCTGACTTCCATACTTCTTGTCACTGACTTTAACCGGTCAGTACCATGCTAAAGCCTTTTCACTGCTTACTTCCGGTTATGGAGGATGTTGGCACGTCCTCTGTTACTTCCCTTTCCCGAGTGCCCTCACCGGCAATGTACTTTTTAAGTTGGAAACATTTGTCTTGGAAACAGTGCAAATACTTGGGATGTATTTGCAGTAGAACACGCTGGATTTTTACTTGTTCTGGAGCGTGAAGTTCCATGCATGAAACAATTTTCTAGTTCACCTGTTAGCTGCTGCGTTTAATCAGGAGGCTCAAATTCCTTCCTGAAAATTTCATGCTAGTTTTCTAATCTAGAAAATGGTTTGTTAAAATTTAGCCATGACTCGACATTTTAATGCCAACAATAGAATGATTTCCAAGACGTAAGTCCCTGACAATTGATAAGTTTGCTAATCTTTTTCTGAAAGCATCTATAAATTCTTGTGGTGCTTAAGAATGTAAGTGCCCTGTCAATCTAGGCATAGGCCTTTTGGTAACTTGAAAGTGGTGCATGATGCTGGTTGAATGCATTGGTGCATGTATTTGCAACTGACACACCGTGTTTACACTTTGCAAAATACTTGGTTGAGCGATGCTGCTCATTCTTGTCTGCTGGTAAGCCCTCGTTGCGGCGGCAATCCTCTTCTTGTTGTGGCATTGCATCGTCTTGAATAATCCCACTACGATCTTCCTTGGTAATCCTCTTCAATCCTGCCTCTTAATTCTCAGTGGCATTCGTAAGTAGCTAACCGTAAGTGGTTATCCTCGAAGTGGTGTCACCTGTCCTTTCAAGACCTACATCCTTACTTCTGTCCAAGTGTGTTTGAATAGCACAAGACTGAAGCCATGAGATAGTAACCCCTAAAGTTTGAGCTTGCGTTTCTGATCATTTAAAAGGCACTGAGTCTTCTGTTCGTGGGATGATCACAGGTTGCTCGGGCTAGCTTCTCAAGTTGTCAAAAGATGTCTGGTTGCCGCATGATAGGCTTTCAGACGTTTCTGAGACACTTGTTTTTTGTTTTTTTGTGTATTTTCTTGGTGCTCCAGAGCACAAAGTGCCAGTTGCAGTAACACTTTCTCCTTAAAAGCACACTGAGAGGACAGCTTTCCAACCAAAATTCCACTTCAAAAGTGCCCATTTACTTTTGAGTTTGTCACAAATGATGCTGCCTCGTGTTCACTCTCATGCCACAGAGAACAGGTCTATAACGTGCTTGCAATCCTGAAGTGGCAAGTTGATTGGGCTTTCAGTAAGCGTGTTGGTAAACCTCTCGATTCCCAGCTACTTGTGTAGATAAAGGCTGTGAAATGTTGGTGTTTGAGATTTTTTTGATCCTGCTCATTATTATTTAAGGCAAAGTTTGCACTTCTGCCTGTAAAACCTTGTTGTTTCGTCCATGTTGTGAAAGATTGGCGGCTGCATATTTCATTTAGGTAAAGAAACATTGTCTTCTTCCCCAGCTGGCATAGTGAGTCTGGCTAAAGAGACATTGTCATCTTCCGACCAGCTCTGCAAATTTTGGCCAGCATGCTCTGTCGTTGGCTCAACAGCTTACGACATGCTCAACACCTAAAAGGTCCATGGAAATGAAGCAATCTCCCCTCAAAGTGCTCGAAATACTCGGATTTGAGTCCAGTGTTTAGCAAACATTTAGTCAAACTTTTCTGTCTCTCCACTGGAAGAACGTGAAAGTTTAGGAGGAATCCTCGTCACTACCAGTGTGACTGGCAAAGTGAGAGGCTCACTACCTCCCCAACATATACCTTCAACATGGGGCCACCATAAGCTCTTTGCCTTTCCTCCAAGATGGTGGTGTGTTCTCCCAAGATGTGCTGTGTTCTCCTCTTCTCATAGTCCGCTTCTTGTGGTCTTCTTCTCGTGGATCTCTTCAGGAAAATGGTGGACTCCCAAATTTCGATATTTCCCAAAAAAATTATTGTGAGGGCGAGAGGTCTAAAATTAATTCACCTCCTCCCACTGCCAAATTCCCCGTTCACCAACTTTCATGAATGAAAAATTTCAATTGAACGTTCCGCTCAATTAATCTGTTCCCACAATAAAATTAATTTTATTGGGCATCCAAAACAAAGTTTGGCCTTTTAATTTGCCTGCTCAATTAAAAAATGGGAGGTACCAGATTAAAGGTTTTTTTTGCCTGCGTGCTTACTAGCACTGCGATTATAAATCATGACCTCAATGTAAATTGTTACTAATCGGGTCAATAAAAAAAATTGCGGTACAAATACTTGACTGGGCTTACGGATGTGGTAGGTAGCCTACATGGTATTGGTGAGGAAATAAAAGACTCAACGCAAATGTTTGGTTAAGTCCCCAAATCTCTCTCACTGCATCCTTTAGCAGGATAAGCATACGAGACTCGGTCAAAAACTCTACTTGCCGCCTTTGATTCACTTCCAATAGCAACGTCAATTTGAGTCGTCAGTTTATGCGATTTGTTTTTTCATTCTGGTTGGTCTAGGTTATAAGACGTCCCGATCTAGCACTACCATGTGCAGCGGCACTCTCCCCATTTGACGTCGCGTGGGGCCTTTTCATATTCAGGCCCTACTCTATGACGAAAGTGAGAGTGTTTATGCACATGTGTGGTTGTATGTTGCGTGTTCACTCTGTTTAGTTAGCGTCCTTTCGGAGGGAGCGTGTAGTGGCTCCTGCCTTCTGTTGCTACGGGTGAAGCCAGGTGCCACAACGCAAATCTTCTGCCAACTGTTTCCCGGTCGTGGTTTGCGTGAGCATCGAGACACATGGCGTGCGTGTGCTGACACGATACAACAAATGTTACGGATTTTCTGGCACGTTGTCGATTGGGTTTAAATGGACTAGTAAACAGTAAACCTCACTCGCCCCTTCATTCCCCCCCCCCCCCCAGAAGTTCTCACATGATCTGATTCAACCGTATTTCAAAGAATATTCCTGCCAAACTGCAGATTTTGGACGCCACTTTAAAAAAAATTACTTAAATTTGAACTTTCTTTAACACAAATGATTTGTACAGTACAAATGAAATTTTGAAGATGTTAAACTAATTTATTTTAAAACATTTTTCAAAGCCATAAATGACATTAAACGGAATAAAATAAGAAAACGTTAAACCTTCGATTTTTAAATAGAACCTTTACGGAACTAAAACTATAGATTATTTTTTGCCATACCTTATGAACAAACTACCGGTACCTATTATAAAGATGACACAATTTTATACCTAAAAAAAATTTAAAAACTAATTAAGAAAGTGTTAATATTGCATTGTTTTTTTCATTTTTGGTTTGGAAGTTGTTATTTTTTAATGATATACGGAGTAAACTTTGAAAAGAAAACAGCCTGCGAATATAAAATAATTTACTTTGTAATAATATTATTAACTAGAGGATTCGCCAAGTAAGGCAAAATTGTGTAATCAGGGCAAATAAAATGATCACTTCTTGATGTCCTTATCGCATATTGAAATAAAATATAAAAAAATAAGAAAAATAAAAGGTTAACGTTTTGATCAATCTAATGAACGGCTCTCAAACTGGTCAGCTATATACAGACAGATATTCAGCATTATATGTTGATAAACGTTTCTAAAATTCCAAACTGTTGGCTGAAAACGGATTCCAAAACTCGGAATTGTGATTTTAACTGTGCAAATGGTTTCGAGTTCAAAGGTTAAAATGACTTGAAATGATTGGTTAACGTTGTCACTCTCATACACCAATAGTCGCAACTTGGGCCTCCTTAGCTTCCAATAAAATAGGCTACTACAAATTTAAGTTTCTCGTTGTTATAGTTGCATTTTAACTAATTGAGAAACACGGTTTTGAACAAAATTGTTTCTCTTATTTTGTCTGTATGACGTAATATCACCAAGACCCACGACCTTGTGGACAGAGATGCGTAAATGGGGCTCTAGCTAACCACTTCGTCCACACAGTTCAGTGACGTAGAGCAAATAAAACACCACAAAAAAATCGTACAAAATTTAGAGATCTGAACGAAATGCTGTGTTGTACTACAAAATTTAGAGATCTGAATAAAATGCTGCAAATTCATCGGGCCTAACACTGTAGGAATAAAGTTGAGACATTACTTGGCACACCCACATAATTCGATGTAAATCCTACGAAATTATACCCCACGCTCTACAACTTTAAAGGTACTGACTGGCAGCCTCCATAGGGCTAATGTCCTAGGTTACCCCCTCGTTCGTCTTGACGACATTGACGATGGTGAACCCCTCATGAGTTTAGCTATCTTGGTTACATCATTCAATATGGCGAACTCCTTATAAGTACATTACATGAAGTTGTTCAAAATGGTAAGCTCCACAATCCACATAGGCACTGCAATCTTGTTTTTGTGCACCTGTGACATCACTAACTTCTTCTGGTCCAAGATCGTGAACTTGAGAGACGTGGCCTTGCGGTTGGATTGATAAACGTCCCTGTCTGTGGCTGTCTTGCAAACCAGCCAAAGCCATGGTGCAAGAGGGAGAGAGTGTTAATTTTGCTAGGTAATTCCAATCAGAAATTGATTGGATTTTTATGTGCCACAATTGACATGAACACGAGGCATTATAGGTTCCTTCTCTTCCTGAAAATGCCCAGGGTGGATGAAGTTAGGCTTGAACTGCAGGCATATGAGATAGTGATGCTAACCACGAGGTCTCCTTGTCCCAAGCCTTTCCATTCTGCCCATTACGTAAACGACCTCTTGAGTCAGGGGACTTGTTCTTATGTTAAATGTGAAACGAACTTACTTGAAAATTTGAACCGGTTTGTGTTCAGTGTGATGAAGAGGTTAACAGATAAAAGTCAAAATCGGTCTTGCGGACATCTGACATGACCTCCACCTTGGATATTCAAAAACAACGTGAAGAGGATAAATGAAGAGGATCTTTTTTTCTGATGAATGTTAATTCTGAATAATATCCGTGTTGGTACGATAATTAAGCCCGGCAGAATAAGTGCTTTGGGCTGTTGTGATGAGGCACAATGACCAGCAATACCAGCAGGACATGACATGTGAATGGATAACGTCATAGTAGTAATAGGTAACAATATCTAGAAAATTCCCAGAAGAGAACTGTTCTTGAGTAATCAGGCAATGCTGTTATTGTACTTTCCAGACAACAATTGTTTATGGTACGAGTAGTAAAAAGAGGTAGCCTACAACCAGAGGGTGTTGTTCTTAGAACTGAGCAATGTATATTAGTCATTGTTGTGTGTGTGTTGTAAAATAGCCTTGAACCCATAGAAGCTATTTTTCAAAAACTCTTTGCTGCCCAAAGGAGGACCATGACGAACTGCTTCATCCATTTATCAAATTGCGACTTAAGGCAAGAGAGTGGATGCCACGAGCACAGAACTGGCATGGAGTTCTATGGATTCACAACCAATTTGCAGAACGAAAAAAGAGCTGAAAAAGCCTAAGGTCTTGTTGTACAGTCAGTTAAGGACTGATAAGGAAAGTTATCATAGCCGCTATCAAATCTGTCTTGGATAGTAGGAAGATTAGTGTTGAAGGCAGTCATTTTAAGAGAGGTGTGGTTATAAGAGTGGTATAATTGGTTCCCTCCGAATTATAAGAGAGATATAATTGGTTCCCTCTTAATGGTAGGGAACCAATTAGTAAGCCTATGAGGGTATTTTTAAGTCTGCTAAGTTAAGAAGTACAACAGGGACGACAAACTTATTAATAAACAAAAACGGAACGTTAAATGTTTAGAGTAAGGGTGTAAAAGTCAAAACCTAGAAGGAACACCGGACAAGCTTTGACAGTCAGTAAAATTTTTCCAGTAAGAGGCTGGTAAGCATTAGACCCTTACTGCCCGGTGGATAGCTCAGTTCTAGTCTATTTGTACAGAACGTGTGTAACTGTGTATGAACGGTTGTAGCAGGTTTTCTTTGTTCTTAGAACATTGTTATGGAACTTTAAGAACACAATTTTCTTGTGAAGTTTGGCATTTTGTCTTTTGATGCTTTAAAATTTTGTATTATATTTCGTAGATTTATGGTAGAGGATAACCAACAATGCTCTCTGCTGCGAATATGCTGTCATGTTACTAAGTCGAAAGATAATTTTCAACATAAAGCAAAGCATGAAATGTATACCATACTAATACTGGATCATCACATGGGTCTTTGTAGGAGGATTTACAGATTTTCGTCAAAATGTATTTATTGCTGGGCACTGGGTAGTAAGGGCCTAATGCTTACCAGCCTCTTACTGACAAAATTTTACACTTAGACCTGACTGTCAAAGCTTGTCCGTGTTCCTTCTATGTTTTGACTTTTACACCCTTACTGTAAACATTTAACGTTACGTTTTTGTTTGCTAATTCGTGTTACTTTTAGAATTGCAGCTAAACTGTAAAAAAGTGTAGTTGACAGTCAAAGTTGAGAGTTTAACACAGAGAACCTAGACTGACCCTTACTAACACTGGCTATGGTCAGTGTTAATAATAGATCCACACAAAACCAAAACTGGTATAAGAGCAGCCGCCAAGTTAACAAAAAAGGTCGGCCTTTCAAAGTAGTGATATCATTCAACCAGGGAAAGGCCGCCAAGGTTAATTCTATTAGCCAAGTTAATCGCACCTACTAATAGTTCGAAGGTTAAATAAAAATTAGAAGAATGCTACTAGCGGTAGCAATCTTCAAGTTTTCATTTAACGTCCAAAGTTTTATTCCGTGCGATTAACTTGGCTAATAGGCGGCCTTTCCCTGGTTGAATGATATCACTACTTTGAAAGGCCGACCCTTTTTGTTAACTTGGCGGCTGCTCTTATACCAGTTTTGGTTTTGGGTGGATATCACAACTTTCATAGACCTGTGAATACAAAGAATTCCACTGTCTAATAGTGCACCTCTACCTTTTTTATCTGGAGTGTCTATAAATTTTCTAATTCATAATTTGTACGTCTGCCATTGACCAGTTAGCAGTTACACCAGCCAAATGGACGTGGTTTGGCTTATTGTATACCTATGTTTCACATGCTTAAGTCTATTTTACCCGATTTTTGAGTGCACTGGCTAACATACGCTGATTTCGTTCGCTTAGCACACTCAATCAGCGCATCCCCCTTCACTTGGCCCTCCCGAGGTTAACGTTAATCATTCAATCATGAACACATACTACAAACTCATGGAATGGTAAATGTTCATACAGTTCTAATATTCTGGTGGCAGACTGAGATTACTAAAACTAATCATCAACTCACCAGCTGTTTAAAATTATTCGCCACTTACACTAGACTGCAAGAACAGTAAGTCTACATAAAATAAAATGTCCGCGTCACGTTATTGAGGACACTTTTTCTCCATAAAGAACACGTTCCCACCTGTGCTGACGATGTGCATTTGCTGACGAGTCCCAGTCGGGGCAGTAGTTTTTTTCTGTCTTTCTCAGACTAGTGTATTGTGTATCCTCACAAGGTCAGTCTTTAATGCAGACTGCTTGCTTCATTTACCCTTTACCTTGTGATTTCTTTCTTTATTTACTACTTGCATTATTTCTTGTGTGGAGGCCAAGAAGCAAAGTTACTTTCCCTCCTTGTATGTTTGTTTGTGATCTTTAGGTCACCACTGAGAAAGATTGAACAGCTACTTAGTTCGGCTGGAGCCTGTAGCCAGTACCCGCCCCGGTAGCGCCGTGGTTAGAGCGCCCGGCTAGAAAACGGGATGTCCTGGGTTCAAGTCCCAGTCGGGGCAGTAGTTTTTTCTGTCTTTCTCAGACTAGTGTATTGTGTATCCTCACAAGGTCAGTCTTTAATGCAGACTGCTTGCTCCATTTACCCTTTACCTTGTGATTTCTTTCTTTATTAACTTAGTGAATGTTCCACTCATCATTAGTTTTTCCTAAGTGTTTGCTAAGCTTTCTCTTTAGAATGACAGTGAAGGTGGGTTTGTAACGTAATTGTTGATTTTTAATTGATCAGATTGTAAGTAATACTATGGCTATGTTATATTTTGTTTGGTAAATGTTTTTCACGCTTCGTGATCAGTGGCCAATTGCAGTCGTGCTTTCCTTGACTCTGAGCAAGACCGCAGGAACTTGCCATTGCACATTACGAGCCTCTCGAAGAAGGACAATATATACTGGACAATGGGTTCTTGGGCCCAACTGTATATCTCTGGCTTCTTACAGACCCGGGTTCGATCCTGGTGAAGGAAACTGTATATGTACGGGTTTTTCTCCGGTTGTTTCCCGCCCGTTGCACGAGGCTTTCCTCCGGGTACTCCGGTTCCTCTCTCATGCGCCAAAAAACAACTGTCCTGATTGTGGTATCTTCCACTTAACATCGATCTGCTCTTCGGCCTTCAAAAAGCTCTAAGCTTATTGGCCGGCACATTCTATTCTATTCTATATAATGAAAGGAGCGAAACCAAAACCGTGACAGAAAGCCAGTTTGTAGAACAAGTACCTGTATTGAGCATTATTAGTCAATTTTATGTATTGAGCATTATTAGTCAATTTTACGCTTACGTGCTATCACTGGAAGTCACGCTGAACGTCTTTATTAATAACTTGTTTTACATTCGAAGTCATTATTTGTACCAGTACGTGTGTCC
>JAHWFP010012022.1:0-31566 GCA_023313725.1 Lithobius niger | reverse complement strand
TGCGAGAACCAGTTCTCTGGTAGAATCTCCATTTTTTTCATCGTGGAATCCTCCTCACGGAGTTACTTCTCGGATGAATTAATAAATGTGCTAACTAAATTGGAATCTTACCTTTCCAAACAATTGTTAAGGGATGCGACCCAGCAACCTCCTCAGGGCACACCAACACACGACACAACCCATGGGTCCCAATAGCTACTTGTAGGATTTCCTCTCCGCGGCGGCCCTTCCTTTGTACCGGTCCTATAGCAAGTCAACCCGGCCGGGCAAAGCAAAAGGTCCTGAACCCCTTATTTCACGTAACAATGCAAACCAAGCCATGCAACCCATGCTGGGGTCACCAAAATCACCTTCTCCGTCGTCCTCAATGTGTTGTGTACACCTCAGTGGGAGAATCAGCGTGACATGCGCCGCAGACAAAAATGCAACAGAGCTTACTACAATTATACAACAAAATGCAAGCTTTTTAACAAATGTTCTATTTAGGTTGGATTGTTGTTTGGCTGTAGTTGTTGAATTTGCCTGTACAACTAACTAGTAACTTCCGAGTAAAATTTCCTTTGCCATGTTATTTCTTTGCTACATCTTTTCGTTCCCAGGTGTGTTTCGTGGTCGAGACTGGGCCGTTTCTCTCCTACCGTCCCTGCTTCTAGTTCTGTCTATCGTGCGTGAGATGCATTCCCCCCTATCTAACTATCAGATGCCTGCTGCATGCTGCCGCCTGTCTTCGTCGTAAACAACAACGAGGTACTTTGACAAAGTTGTATGTTTGCAATACGGTGAGAAATATAAAACATTTTGCCTGCCCTCAGCCCGGCCGGCTAAAAATGGTTTCTTTTTTGCCTAAAACATACTTAACCTGATAATTTTGCATTACATTGTCCTCAATGGAATGTCTCCCTGGAGGTTTTTCGGTTGCTAGTAGACGCCTGCTTGTATGTGCCTGTGCGACGCAGTCCTCCTCTATATAAAGCGAGAGCGTGGCCGGTTCAGTCATTCATTTTCCTCTCAATCAGTCAGGCGGTGACTCGAGAGGGGAGGCAGGGCAGGCCCTTGGTTAAGTATGTTTTAGGCAAAAAAGAAACCATTTTTAGCCGGCCGGGCTGAGGGTCGGCAAAATGTTCTTTCTTGTTTGCCAAAACATATTAACCTGATAATTTTGCATTATCAGCAGACCTCGTCAAACGTGGTGGCGGGCCCCGATCTGACGGGGCGCCCCGGGATGCAAGTAGGCGTTCCCCCAAAATTTTTATTCTAGTAAAAATTTGCACTTTATTCAGAACATGGTGATGAAACAGTAAGTTGGATCTCTTTCGTAGAGTTTGGTGGCCCTGAAAAGGACCGTTGTTTGAGGGTCTTGCTTCCTTCTATGGCTGGCTTGCTTCTGCTTCGTACTGAATGTGCTTAAGGGGGCTTGACCACAGTTCTGGCTGCGACAATTGGACCCAGCCGGTGTAGTCTCTTCTCTTCTCCTGTCATGTTCCTCAGGTAGTGGGAGGTGAATGTCGATGAGTGGTGCCAGGAAGCTGCTTGTAGGATTTCCTCTATTAGGATAGCGTTGTGGTGCGCCCATGACGTTGAGATTGCTCTGACTTCGTGTGCTGTTGCTCAGGTTGACTTTGTCGTAGGGGATGGCGATAGTTTTCCTTATCCAGCGGGAGATCATTGCAGCAGAAGTTTCTCCTGTTTGAAGGTCAACGGGTAGAAAGAGTTGGTTTCTGCCTCTACGGATGTTTTCGTATTGAGTTCTGGTGAAGTAGAAGCAGAGTGCGCGGATGGGGCAGAGTAGGCGCTCTGGTTCGTCTCCTGTTAAGTTGGAGAGGGCTGGAAATGTGATAGGTTTCGGTGGTTCAGCTGGTTTTTGTGTTTTGGCACGAAATCCTGCTCTTGGGTGAAGGGTTATTGATGAAAAGTTTGGACCAAAGATGCAGTAGGCTGGGTCTGCAGAAAGGGCTTGGATTTCAGAACAGCGAGTGCTTGCTGCTTGTGTTACGAGGAAGACGGTTTTCCTGGTTAGAAGGTGAAGGGAACTGTCTTGCATTGGTTCGTAGGGAGCTTCTATCAATGATTGTAGAACGATTGATAAGTCCCAGTCAGAGATGAGTCTTTTGGTTGTGGGACGATCATTTTCGAAGGAACGGAGGAGTGCTGAGATCCAGTAGTCTTCGGAAGAGTCTGCTGCCTTGAAAACAGAGTTTAGAGCTGAACGGTAGACAAGGATTGTTGAACCTTTGAGCTTGTCGATGTCGAAAAGGTCGATGAAGAATCTCAATAATTCGGGCAGAGAGGAATCGATTGGATTAATTTCCCTTGCGTAACACCAATGAAACCATTTGGACCAGTGGCTGTCATACATTCTATTTGTTGAGTCTCTTGTGGCTTTTGAGGCGATTCGGATGGCATCGTCTTCATGAATTCCTGCCTTCTTGAGGAGTTTATGATAGTAGCCACGCGTGAAGGTTTAGATTTGACAGGTTTGGGTGGAGTTTTGAGCTCTTTTGTTGAGACAGAAGATCTGGATGAAGAGGGAGGCTTCTTGGAGTGTCGACTAGTAGAGACAGTAGGTGTGGAAACCATGGTGCCGACGGCCAAAACGGGGCTATGAGGAAGAAGAGACTTTAGTTTTCTTCGGCTTTCTGCAGTGCTTGTGGAAGGAGTTTGAATGGCGGGAATAGGTATGCGCAGAGGTTGTGCCATGGGAATATCAGGGTGTCGACTGCTATTGCTTGATCGCCCAGGATCGGGCTGATGTAATGGCAAAGTCTGGCATTGTGCCTCGTGGCGAATAGGTCTAACATTTGTGTTCCCCCATGTCGTGAAGAGATATTAAAAAGTGGATTTCTTGAGGCACCATTCCCCTGATGGAGGTGATCGACGAGAAAGGGAGTCCGCAATTACGTTCCTGTTTCTTGGGATGTGGAGAGGAAGCAGTGTTATGTTGTTTAAGATGCAGACGTTGAGGATCTCGGAGGTTAGGTTGTGGAGTAGTCTGGACTTGGTGCCAACTTCTTTCCTTATGTAAGCCAGAGCCGTGCTGTTCTCGGCTTGTACTTGGATCACTTGACTTCTGATGTGAGGAAGGAAGTGAAGTAGGGCCAGGTGAATAGCACGGAGTTCGAGGAAGTTGATGTGATGGGATTCATTTTCCTGCCAAGTGCCCGAGATTTCTAGGTTGTTCAGGTGGGCTCCCCAGCCATGGTTCGAGGCGTCTGTGAAGATGAGTTGGTTGGGGTGGGGCTCATGAAGTGGGACTGTCCTGGTTAGGTTTGTGACATCTGACCACCAAAGGAGGCTTTCTTGAGGAAAATCTTTGTGAAAGGGGAATTGTTGGTCTGAGTTGAGATGAGGATTTGACCAAAGGTCGATCCGGTGGTGGTGAAAGGGTCTTACCATCCAGCGTCCATGAGGGATGAGGCTTGCCATTGAATCCATTTTCCTGATGAGGGAGTTTAGTTCTCGGAGGGAGATGGTTGCTTGGTTTTGAAAACGACGAATATGGTGTAGGAGGTGTTGGACTCTTTCGAGTGATGGAGAGATCGTGGCTGATGATAGATTGAATGAGGCGCCTAGGAACGTGAAGGTACGTTCTGGAGTGAGGCGTGATTTGGATTGGTTCACGCCGAATCTCAACTGGTTTAGCAGGTGGATTGTGTGGTCCCTATTTTGTCCGAGGCGGAGTGGGTCGTGGTTGTGAAGGGCCCAGTCGTCGAGGTATGCGCTCGCCTGGATTTGGTTTTGGTGAAGGTGGGCGAGAATTGGTTTTAGAACAAGGTGAAAATTCCTGGTGCTGCGTTCAAACCGAAAGGCAGACAGCGGAATTCGAAGACTTGGCCGTTTAAAATAAGTCTTTGGCCTCCTGATTTCTTCGGGAAAAAATGGTGACATGGTCCGGGACAGGGTTGTGGTTTATGCAGATTGCTCGTTTTGCAAGGAGAAGTGCAATCTCGTGCGAAAGGGATTCTGAAAACGGGTGCTGTGAAGTTCTTGGAGGGGAGTTTGCCAGGGGTGGATCCAACAGGAAAGGGGTGAAAGCCCTTTTTGATGATTGAAAGAATTTCGGTGTTGCGTGTTATCTTTTCCCAGGCTGGATAGAAGTGGCGGAGTCTTGCGTTGACCGGGAAACAGGAAAGCCGGGGGCAGTCATTGGCTACGGTGGGAACTGCGGCCGCCGGGCGAGGAGTAGCGGCTGCGGCGATCGGATGTTGCGGCACGATTCAGGTTGCTTCGTTGGTTGGGACGGGAGCGTGCTTGTTGTTCCGACCGAAAGGCCTGGTTCTTTTGGTTGTTTGTGGTGATGTTACGTGAGGGCTTAGTTTAAGATGATGGTTTGTTCCAATCTTCGGATTGGGGCCCGGGGGCCTTGATTTTTGGTTGCTTTGTATGGACAAAAGGACGATTTGTCTTGACGAAAGGGTTTGGGCTTCCGAGAAATGTCCAAGTGGGGCGCCAAGGTGGATATTAAGCCCCGAAAGAGGGTGTCTGATTCATTAGGCGGTTGGCTTCGAAGACGGTGTTTTGTTCATTTAAGTTGTTGGCGCACTTGAGAGCTGCTTCTCTTAAAAGAATTGTGATTAAAGACGAAAGGTTGTGAATTTCTTCGGGGCTGGCGTCGGCCGAGAGTTTCTCACATAATGCGTTGACTGCTGAGTTCAATACGTCGGCTTGTGAAGCTGCACGTAAGCTCAAGCATTTGTCGTTGTCGTATAAAACGAAGGAAAGGACTTCAACTGGAAAATGGTCCCAAAATCCAGTTTGACTTCGCTACAGAGAAACTCGCATTCGCGATAAGTGTCGAAGTTCTTGGGGTTGGTGGCACCGTTGCCGAAAGGACGGAAGATTCCCAGTCAGGTCGGGGGGCTGGGGGTTCCGTGTCGGGTTGTAGGGGCTAACCCTAGCCTAAAAGAGTCACTGTTCTGAAGCAGGCAGGTAAGCAATGTAGTGAATTGGCCTAAAAGGTTGCGGGGCTTGGCATCTTTATCGCGAAGGGCAAACCCGAAGCCAGTCTTGAGTCCACGGTTGATGACTGGGGCGTCGGCGGATTGTGAAGGCTTATACAGGAAGCAGTCTGAAACTGTTTCTGCCACTGTTTTTAGTAGCGAAGCTAGCGGAATTGTTGGATCGTTGGTGCTTTCATCCGTAAATTGGATATGCTTGGAGGCTGGTGCTGGCGGCACGTTATGCCGCGTGACGACATGCGGCGCGTCGGTAGCGGCCAAAGGGATGGAGAGTCTGATTCTTGGCCGCGTGCGAAGGGATGGGGAGTGGTGCTTGCGGCAGTAGTGGCTGATGGTTGATGCAACCCATTCTTGCATATCGGCCCGGTGTGCTGACGAAGAGCAGGATGGTGGAGGCTTGGGAGTCGTCCTTGCATATTGACCTCGAGTCCACGAGGTTGTGCGCTTCGCTGCGAGTCACACTGTGGTCCCTGCGAGAAGATTTGGATGAAGGGTCGGTCGATGGGTGAGTTTGTGGTTTGAAGGTGCGAAAGGAATCCAAATTCCTGCGAAAGGCGGGAGACGTGAAGCGAGGTGACGCGTAGGAACCTCTGGAGGAAAATGAATGCCAGAACCGGCCACGCTCTCGCTTTATATAGAGGACTGTGTCGCGCAGGCGCAATGGGAACATGCAAGCAGGCCGCTACTAGCAACCGAAAAACCTCCAGGGAGACATTCCATTGAGGACAATGTAATGCAAAATTATCATGTTAATACGTTTTGGCCATCAAGAAATATATTTAAAAAAAATGCTTTCTAAAAATTAAAAAAAAATCACTGCAGAATAGCAGTGAAATTCAAATCAGAAACATTTTGAATCTTTTTAAAACTCAGCAGCCAAAACAAGCAAGGATAGTAAAGGCCCCAATATAATGATGGTACCTTGGTACTACTGATATGAGCACTTATGAGCCTCCTGCCGCACATAATGAAAAAGAAAATATGTGAAAAAATATATATGGTGTTACATACCCTAAAAGTTTTAAATCGGTAATTTATGTCATGCCATAAATAAAGTATTTCATTGTAGCTGCATGTTTACCACTGAAATGACTAAAATTGCAGGCCGTGCACCTGCTAATTTTAGTTTTTAGCCTATTGCCTAACCGAAAATATAATTAATTACCTGTTTTTTATAGCATTTCCCTCCTTTTGAGCATTTATTCCCCTAGAAGCTTGAAAGTTGGCTTCCCAGCCGGGCTTCTACTACTGCGCATGCACAGGATTGGGTGGCTATATATACTCGGCGCAGCCGTCTGATGGCATTATTTCTCCACACCCAGAACCTAGACCATGGAGGCGAGGCCTGGTTGGGACTTAAGGTATATATTTTTGGTTAGGCAATAAAAACTGAAAAATAAGCAGGTGCAGAGCCTGCAATTTTAGTCTTTTTATAGCCGACGAAAATATACATTACCTGTTTTTTATAGCGAACTTTGTCCTTCGGAGAAGGGCTAGGTTCGCTTTCCCCTCATGTATAAGCCCTGGAACTAATCCTTGGCGAAGACAACCCTGAGTCCTAGACCTATTTCACTAAAAGCTAAAACTATTTGCGGGCTGAGGAGCGATCCGCTGTTTCGGAAAGGGTTACCTCCTAAGTGAGGTCAGGCAGTGCGGTAAATCTTTATAATCTAGTAATGGTTAAAGAACCAGAAGAAGGAACCACATGCAGGGGTCTTAACATTGTGGGGTTCAAGATAGGAAATTAGAAAAAAATATCGAAATCGGCTACCTTGTTGGGAAGATGGTGCTCCCATGTGTGAGACGGACAAGCGGATGATGTGTGATGTCGCAAATGGTACTGGCAGATGTGAGGAGCCAATGCGGTCCGTAGGATGGACTATGGAAGGCATGTGAAGTGGGCAGGCGGATGAAGAATGTTCTTGTAGATCAGTGGACGTAAAGAGTGTGTCCGAACGATGGATGATTGTGTAAGGTGAACGCATGATGGGGCGGACTGTAACGGATGCGAGGAGCGGACGTTGTTCGTAAGGCGGATCGAGGTCAACATAAAAAGTGGAACATAGTTTCGAAGTTGAACCATAATGCAGACAGCTGGTTGGTGAGGTATTAGGATTGAATTGATTGCTTTTCTTGAGGAAGAAGAGACGTTGGTCGTTGGAAGCCAAGTACTGCGTAGAAAGGTGAAGGAATAGACTGATAAAGTTGATTTTGTGAAAACAAATTCCTAAAAAGGGAGGCAAGGATCGCGATTGTATCGTCCCCACATGGGAAGCGGACGAAACGGAATCCTCACCGAGAAAAGCCGTATAAACGAGCAAGAGACGGATGGGAATGATGTTTAGGGAAGGACACGAAAGCCTAATGCTACTCCTGAAGCCTTGCCCCGACACGGGGAACATGGCATCACGTCCGTTGAATGTGATGAGGTTCCAGTGAAACCGTGGAAGACAGGCTAAAGCTGGCAGCGTTATCGTATTGCCACACTGAATACGATGAGATTTTCTGGAATTGGTTCGTGGCAAATGCTTCCTTCCAGAGTGTAACAGGAGAGGTGGAGGTTGATGTTGGTGGATCGTCGTCCGGGGTGTGATAATCGCAGGCTGTGGATGAGGGATCTCGAAGTGGTGACGGTAATGGCAAAGGAGCTTCTTGGTGAAGCGCAGCTAAGGTCGGTGATGAGGATGTTTCCGCAGGACAAGGATGAAGCGGTGAACGGATTGTGGCTATAGACGGGGCAATTCTAAGACGTCGAGTACGGAAACGGGCACAGTCGTAGTCCTCCAAGATGGAGAAGCAGGAATTGGCGAGACCCAGGCATTACGTGCGCGGAGCAGAGCATAGTAGGTTTATTAGCGTAGGTTTATTAGCTCGAGTTCATTAGAATATGCCTCGTTCGCAGCACGGAGGAGAGTGTTTCCTGATCGGAGGGCCTCTGCAGATGCGGCGGCCGCCTCTTGTAAAGATGCACTATTAGATTGAGCGGAGAGAAGAGTGTTGCGTTCCGTGATAAACCCATCCAGATACTCAAAAAGAAATTTAAGGTTGAAGTCCAAATGTTCTTGTTCCCTGGCTGAAAGATGCAGACCCCTAGTGATTGCTGTTCGAAGCACTGGTGCGGTCGGGAATGGAGTTGGCTTAGTGGGGGATGGCACATCTGCTGAGAGAATGTTTGAAAACCCTTCGGAGGGGATGCAGAGGAAACATGAGCTGGGGAGGTTAAGGACGCCGAAGTAAGTGGTACCGTGGAGAATGGTAGAGGCAGCTTTTGAGTCTTGGGGGATGTTGAGGACGGTGTCTTAGCGGGGACGACACGTTGACGAGTGACCTTGATTTTTGCCGACGACTTGATTCCCGACGTTCCTGCTACTGCAGGGATTGCTTCGGAGTCCGGAAAGGTACGCTGCTTCAGAGGATGAATGGATGGTAGCGGTCCTGACGCTAACGGTTGGCGGCTTTCTTTTGTAGTGAAGGAGCGGTCGAACTCGGTGCATGCACTTGGGATTGTTCAGGGCTCGTAATTCCTCTCTCTTCTTGGCTGTACGTAGCATCCGTTGTCTTGATTGATGTTGCTTTCGTCGAATAATTGTCCATCGATTTGGCGAAACGGAGATGCCGATATGGTAGTTACGTTCCTGTCCGTCACACTGTCTGTGTCGCTGGCAGCATGGATGGCAGCAAAGTGGTACGTCGTGGAATTTTCGGAAAAACCCAGACAATCACATGCCTTGGGTGAAGGCATATTTGCTTCCCTAGTTACCGTATGCTCCGGTGTCGGGTGTTGCTTTGGTGTCTGACAGGGTCTTCATATGAAGAAGAGTCAGACATGGTGAACGATGAACAGGACACAAAAACCGTTAGGCGCTCAGCGATTTGAATCGCGAGGTGAGTGACTGTAGTGGCGCCTGGTGGAGGAACGAGGAATCACCGCACAGTCAGCAGTTGTAGCGCTGTAGGTAGGATTGTAGTGTAGGTTGAAGAGATACTGAGTTAGTATAAGGACAGCGGTGCAATTGTGTCCCGTCCCCCCCCCCCCCTTTTTTTTTGTACGACTTGTGGGATAGGTCCCTATGAAAAGGGATGGAGGACTGAGTCTTCAGGAGATTGATGTGTACTTTACATGAAAGAGTTGTAGCGTCCATGAATGGATGCTAGAGTCGAAGACGAGGACGGAGGAACGGAGTGGCTAAGAAGACGAGTGTGAGGCCAAGTTCGATCCAAAGGAACTTGGCAATGTAGGGCCGGTTGCCCGGGACAGTCAAGTCGGTTAGTAGTGGGTACCGAACTGAGGTATCCAAGTGGACAGGAAACAAACGAGGAGGGTAGTGATGTAGACATGAAGCGCGGGGCGGTTCAGACGTGTGTTGAAGGTAGCATACAGCGTAGTGCTTAGAAGGATGAGGACCAGGTTGTGGACTGACAAGAGGCATGAGATGAAGTGGGAACGGGTCCCAAGCCTGACTGCTTGTCGTGTCAGGGCCTTCATTCGAACTGAGCGTTGTGTTTGTTTCTCTTTTGTTGCCGTCTCTTTTATTTATTTTTTATTAAAACAGAAATCAGGAACGGAGCCAACTGAGCGTCCGCAGGTAAAGCGAATTATTACAGTATGTAAGCACCAGGTTCGTCCAAAGGATGCTGAAGGCAAGGAGGTTTGATGACAGACGTGCAGGAAACACTGCGGGAATGAACGAGAGTGATAGTACAGGACGAGTAGAGGGACGCCTTTCCTGGGAGTCCTGTTGATGTTGATGACGGAGCAACGATTCCAGGGACGGAGATTTTTCGGGAATGAAGAACAGGTGGAGACCTTGTGAGGGACAGAAAGTTTGGAGATTGACTTCCTAGGACTGCGTAATGGACGTCGAAGTTTGGTGAAGACGGTGATTCATCACAAAACAAGTCAATGAAGACAGGCGAGGGAGGAAGAGCAGCACCGTGTTCCGACGCATCATGAATAGGACCTTGAAAGAGACGCCGTGTAGGTGAAATGGTTGGGTTGCAAAAGAGTCGACGAAATATCGAGAACGGAACGAGCAAATGAACGGAATACGGCAAATGGAAAGTGGGTGAGAGTCCGTCTGAGGAGCCGAGAGTAACTGTAGTAGCTGGTGAAGGCAAGGATGGGAACGGAGGAGAATGCAGTGGTCCTCGTATTGCACGACCAACGGGTAAGAAAAAAGGGCTTCTGGATGAGGGTGCCTGTGAAATATAGGGAATGCATTCCGTATCAGGCCGGCCCCTGCGAAAAGCGCCTGTAGCTGCCTCAGTTGGAAAGGAGGACAGCAGCGCTGGAAAGATAGCGGATGGTGGATTAAGTGGTTGGCAGATCGTCAAGGATTGCTGGATAGGAGAGCGTCCTGATCGGCGGTGTAACACTTGTGGAGATGGATGTATCCTTGTTCGTGGGGAGGACGGATCGGTCCTCCGTCTACCTGCTCCCAAAGTCGGAATAGAGGTGGCCGGGAGCGAAGCTTCAACCGGAAGATCCAAAAGGTCCTTGGCAGTAGAGGGCATCCTACTAGAAGCCATCCTCTGATCGTAGTCGAGTAGGATGTGTCCTATGGGATGATGAAGCCAGCTGGTCCTGAGGACCGACGGATCCGTAGAAGAGCTCAAGGCGGTCACGTCGTCGTAAGCGCCCCAGGAGAAATGATGCCATCGGATGGCTGCGCCGAGTATATATAGCGAGCCCAATCCTTAGCATGCGCAGTAGTACAAGCCCGGCTGGGAAGCAAACTTTCAAGCTTCTAGGGGAATAAATGCTCAAAAGGAGGGAAACGCTATAAAAAAACAGGTAATGTATATAAAAATGTTTATTAGTACTGTAGGTCTACAGGCATCAAAATCAGTACAATGAAACACCAAAACCTAAAATGCCAGGGTAAAAAGTTTTAAAATAATAAGTAGGCTTAGCCTAAATAAAAATGTATTTTTACTTTAAGAAGTTTTACATTTTTAGGTATAGGACTCTGAGGCCTAAAACGTCAAAAGAAAATCTAGAAGCCATCCTCCACCAACCCCCCCACCCCCAAAAAAATGGCCGATTTTCATACTGCGAGAGATCAGTGGGTTGAGTGATTGCAGACAATTTGTAGGAACCGAATTACATGTTGCAGACACTTGAAGAAAATTCTGCCACCGGGGTGTACACACTGCTGATCAAAGCACAAGAGGGAGAACAAGTAAGGTGGAGCCCGGACCATGTCCTGCTGAAGACGTTCACCACCTCAGTTCCGAGGCGCCTTCCTCAAGATCCAAATTGTCGTAGTTGTGCTGTTGCTGTAGAAGTCAGTCTCTTGCATGCCAAACCAAACGTTACACCTCTGGACACAGTTGAAAAGTCAAAACGATCGTGGAACACCTTGGACAACCCATCCACCGTGATGTTGCAATTCCCTGGGATAAACACCGCTTCCAGGGCACAACTACAGCTTGTTGCAAATGCCAAAGCCTTCTCACGAGGTGAGTCAGGAATGGGGACAATGCTACCCCTTGTTTATTTACATGACCTACGGCCACAACACTATCAGGTGAAACGCGTACTTATTGTCCCCAAAGCAGTTCCTGAAGAGTTCTCACCGCATAAACGATAGCCAACAACTCTTTCACATTAATATGGGGGAACGACTCCGGCACAGCCCAGGGCTTTCACGGCTGACAATCAGCTAGCTTATGACGCAAGACCACCAGTGTTAGTCACTCTGCGATCCAGTTGAGAATCGGCCTCTGAACTAACTGATCGCGAACACTGCAACAACTCGTCCAGCCAAAACCTCACGTGCAGCACAAGCCACACTTTCACATAAACTGAGCAGTCTCCTTAAATCAGACAGTCATGCCCATCCCTGGCCTAGCTGCCGTCAAACTACATTTAACAATGCCGCTTTTAACGTTGTGGCAGCACTAAGTGACCCCTCACCAAACCAGTTTCCATTCCAAGTTGAGAGTCGGCTATAAAATATTTTTTTTAATTTGACGCAAACCCCAATCTTTCCAACGTTGCTAGTGTCATACGCACATCTCTGTGTATTTGTCACGAGACCGGCCTAAAATACCAAAAACCATCCAATATGTGAACACCAGAATCCTCTTCACCCTCAAGAATCTACGCACAATTTTAATGAGGCCCATGAATATGCAAAGCACCGAAACCAATTCAAACAGCAGGCTTGCAAACCGAGACTGGTACAGCACACCCCTCCAGGCAAACATTGAATATCTCTGGGCGCTCCGCATAATTTGCTTGCGACAAGTTCACCTCAGCCTTCCACCAATTATGTCAAAAATTTCGTACCACTATAGGCAGAGTGTCCAAGGAACAGCTCCTGACATACACACACATTTAAACGTTTTCAAAATAATGCGTAGTGAACAATCCGTATTTGAACCCGAGAAAATCTGGGGCAGAAATCCTATGGAGTATGGAACCACCTGGGATCTATTCAATTACATCCTGTGCTAGCATTTCTTGCACCTTTGGCTCAATGCAGATATCACAATCTGCTTCGAGCGGGCCCGGCCACATTGGACGACCCCCATAGGCCTAATGCCGTGCCTCAAATCGTCCGCAAATTATATTCCAAAGCACCAAGGCTGCCAACTCGGCGCTTTTCCAAGACAAAACTTCCCATCTGCCACTCGGGCATATTCTCGGCCATGCGCAACGTTCAATCTCTGTAACCACTAAAGTCACCACCCAATTTCCCCAAAATCGCCTCATAATACCCTCCTCACTTTAACAAGTGGCATTTCCATATAATACGTAGTCTTTAAGCCTCATGAACGCATTCGTGGAATATTTATTATTATTACCAACGTGACGGCACTGTAACGTCATGGTCTCTTTCTTAGTCTCTTACGGTCTCACCCTTTCGGTGACACATACCAATGTCACTCGTTCACTACTATCGTAACACTTACAGTACGACAAACTACTCCGCGATCGTCATCGCTCGTATTTTTATTTCTTCCTCCTCACCACCACTCACCAGTTTTGCAAACCGAACTCGCCTTGCGAGCCGCCGCTTTGAATTCTCTCAAGGCGAACCAACTAGCTTCACTCCAGGCCTTTCTATGCAGTAAAAGTCCGTAATCCCAACTCAATGCCACCGCTAGCCTCTACCAATCAGCCCGTACTGGCCAGATTGTAAGGCGGCTCGAATATAAGGCGAATTACCATTTTGGGCTCATAAATTCAACAAAAAGAAACGGGCATGATTATAAGGTGGATGACGTTCACCTTAAGATTCTGCCAATGCCTCTATTAGCAATATAGTTGATACCATAGCATAGTTCAGCCAATGCCGTTCAGAATCGTATTTAGTTATTAGTTTTTTTATTATTGTGGACTCCGTAACCATTTTTAAGATCCCATTTTAGTTTTTGCTAAATAATTCAAAAACTATTTGAGTTACTGACTTTTTATTGACGAATGGTTCAAACTTTAAAATCGGTCAACATTTAGCCGAGTTATGGATTTGGACGCGAAAATACGACAAAGATGCAGTTTTAATGGAACAAATTCGAAAAAAAATACCGTTTTATATTCGGGCCAGTACGGTACTTCCAGACGGGTTAGTTCATCCAAATCGCCGACGCCCCCTTCTTTGCAACCAGAGCATCCGTCGAGCATCCGTGCCAGTGGCAAGAAAAAAAGAGTAATGAGAGGAGGGGAGAGCTAGGGTGGACAGGAAGTGGGAGCGGAAGTGACAAAATTTGCATGCATTTCGAAGAGCACAGTATGACGGGTTTTACAGAGCACCGTATGGGAGCGAAGGATCCCAAAAGTAACAGTACAGTCAGAAGGATTCAATGATGAAGAATTAAACTTCATCTTTGTAATGTGGGCTGAAAGCAATGGTATTTAGTTAAAATTAGAAAATATAAACTTGGCTGAAGACGTACAATGTTCATTTCATTAATATACTTCAATACTCAAGCAATGCAATTTCAATACTTACGAAGCATGCAAATGTGATAAAGAACGTAATTACTGATATTACCGTCTTTTACTTAGTTACTGTATATTACAGTGTACTGATATTTGGTACCAGTAAAACGAACATTGTCTTCAGTTTTACAAAAAGAGAATTTGCCATCCTGACTTGCACTGGCGCTAATGAGGTGACAAGAGCCTCAAACTACGTACATGTGTAGCTAATTTGAATACACAGTATGTTAAGAGAAGCTAACAAAACTGAAGATCAAACAAATACCGTACATCATTTTCTTCATCTTGACCTGCAGCTTTCCTTTCTTTCACAGGCGTTGCATGATCTCCCGCTTGATTAGTAAGAGATCTTGACGCATTAATAGCAGTTACCAATTTCTAAAAAAAAAAAAACCAAATGAAGTCCCACAAACAAAAAAAGAATACTTCTCGGACACCGTCACAACCTAAAAATAACCCTCATTTTAGACTTTTATTTTCTCAATAGTTATCTAATAAACAAGTGAGGGAGCGTCCACGAATTACTAAGGCTGCACCAAAACTGGATCGGATCGATTGCAGATATTTGTGGCATCGTTCAGGGCCGGACTGGGTTAATTTTTTGCATCTGCCCAACAGTCCAAAAAAGGCACCGGCCGTGGGGGATTAGACTTCGGGCCGTTTAAAAGTACGTAAAAGTACATAAACTTGAAAGTTTTTTTGTTGTGAGGGGGAATTTACGTTTTAAAGTGTTTGACTATTGACGCTGATACGGCAACGTTATTTTGTAAGATGAATACATTTTGTCAGACGCGTTAGCAGCCAACATAGTTGTCTTGGCTGTCTCCATCAGATGAGGCGTAAGAGAGCAGAGCGTGGTTCGTTGTCCACGGCATTGTACCCTCTACGAGAAGTAGACGTTACTTTTCTGGAATCTAACAGAGGAAGTTGTTGATAGAGAAGGGGGTCGAACGCCTAAGAGGTCCATAATTGGTCCATTTTCCCTTAGCTATGGCGGCGTTCTCCAATGGTCATGAAGGACGGACTGCTTACAAGGAATGCCTTTCTGTACACGTTTTTATTGGACTACGGGTTGGATGATTAAACATTCACATTCCACACTTGCCTTGATACGTCTTGCAAGTCCAATCTCCCTTGTTCACTACGTAGCCAAGGCTACTGTCCCTGCTCCTCAAGCATTGTTCCATTCATAAGGCGCAAGGCCTGTACCTTTTAAGGAAAAATCCGTCGAACGGGAATAGTAGAAACTGTATCTCCTTGTTGGTGGCTATTCACTGGGTATAATGCTGTGGCTCTTGGCTAAAGCCTATTCTTGGCCTCCATAGGCCAAGTCATAAGTTTAGTCCTATAGCACTAACATGGCAGTTGGGTAGGCAGCCATTTTGTGAGGCTTTTTCCTATTACTTGGCTTGGTACCACTGAGAGCTACATAAAAAACGTGTCCACTCAGTGAGAAGAGTTAAGCAGGAAGAGAGTAGCAACAATGATGAGAAGGGTACAATAGGCAAGACAACAGTGAGGGAGGATGGTCTTGCGTGCGTTAGCATTCAAATGGCATTTAGTTCTTATAGTAACAATACTTGGGAACACATTGTTTAAGGCTGGGTTTAGGTCAGACAACAGAGTTTAACAAATAGGAATGATGTTACCATACTATTGAGGTATTGTTTGCTTCATTACAAATGGTTACAACCGTGCCTAAATTACTATTGCCCTCGACCGAGGCTTTTGATGTTATTGCATTAATTAAAGGCTTTATAACTACTTATCGGTAACTATTACCGTATTTACAAGTTGTGTCGTTCTGTTACATTTTTAGATGCAAAATACTTTAGTTTCATCCGTTGCCTATCTCGTACACCGAGCAGCATTTAAATGAGCGGCGAGGGAGCGAAGGTAGTGGCACGAAATCACGCTGATAGGTTTTCTAGCATTTAATTCTAGGTTCTCTTAATAGCTAGCATTTATGCTACGTTTTCGTTGGTATTTTATCGGAAGGTTAGTGTGATCAGCATGGCATCGTGACAGTCCCCCCCCCCTCCCTCGACAATATGTGCGAGGGATACCGTACAAGAGGCAGGGAGGCAGACAAACAGGCAAACAATGAGGAGAAAACCAGGCTAACATGCACTAGCTCAACAAACGTCTTAGTACGAAACGGACTAACTTACAAGACAATACCAGAGCTAAATAGTGGCATCAGGGAGGAGGCTCCGCAAACGACGGGAGGAGTGGACAGGAGCAGATACAGTAGAAGTCGCCAGGCGTGCACGCGCAAGGCGGGGTGTCTGGGCGGCCGCAATATGGCCATTAGGGCGAATGCGCTGGCGGATAGTAGAGGCATTGACGTGCTCTAAGAAGCGGACATCAGTAGAAACAATAATCGCCAGGTTTACGATGTTCAGGAGTTTAAAAGCCCTACGGTCCAAATCATACCCTACGTAGATCAAAGGTTGAGCTGTAGGGCTAAGCTTCCCTTGACGATAATAAGGGTGTACATAGGCGTAAGCGAGGCAAAACGCTTAGTTATGGATGCCACAGGTACTCTCCCATACTATTAACTGATGGGGGGAGACATCATCAGGTAAGGCAGACGAACGCAACAAGTTATGTAACAACGTTGGCTCGGTACTTGCTAAGGCCCAGAAAGCCTCAGGGAGTTGGGGTTCGGCGAGGAGCGACTTGACGACAGTCTTAATCCCAAATTTGCCCACTCGGACAAGCTGTTCTGTTGAAGTGTGTAGGGCGTAAAAACACTATGAACAGTCCCGTTGGAAGACAAGAAATCCCATAAGCCCCGAGCTTGGTATACAAGGGCACCATCGGTGACAAGGCGAGCAAGTTGCTGTCGAGTTTCGACTTGCCAGCGCGTAATCTCGCGGATCAAGACGTCTGGGATTGATGCTTTGTCAGGAAGGGGATGAGAAAAATATCGACGGGTCCCTATGCCCACCACTAAGAGTAAAATTACGCTGCCGTCGAGAGCTTGTTCTCGACTCAGTTGAACCTCATCTGCGCTCCAACAATTCATACGAGGGATTAATGGTCGGTGGGGGATAGCCGGATGGCTACCCCTACGCATTTTGGTGCTCAGACATACGTTTCAATGCGTGGGGTCCTTCCCAGTTAGCTTAGAGCGGAGACGATCATAGGATGCGTGGCCAAAGCGGCGGTACAGCATTGCAATGTCTAACGTACCAGTAACATGGTTGATAGGAGCAATAGCTTGGTCATGTTGCTTGGCTAGAAGTTTGGAGGCAAAAGGGGGTAAACAGACGGGATATGGCACAGTGGGGAAATAGCGAGGAGAATCACGCTGTGGTAAGTTATGGGGTGTCGGCATAGAGCTGGAAGCCGTCCCTATTATTAGAGGGGTTGAATTCCCTGTCCTCAATAAATGTCTCTGGGAGGCCACAAACGTCATATGACGTCCATTAAATTCTCGTGATGGTTTTGTCGTTAGTTTCAGAACTTTTTTCGTAATTTTTGGAAGCCTGTGTGCTGTTAATCCTGCTACCAAAAAATGGGTGCATTTGTTTACATTAAAACACAACAAATTGCACATAAAAAAAGTTTGTTACACAGTTTTTAACAATTTTATCAAGCGACTATGTCAGTCTTTGTACTGAACACCGGGAAATTATGGCCAGGGATGGTTTATTTGTGAATAAATAGTGGCGCGCAAAGGGGTTAACTACATTTAGGTTTTGGGGAGCTAGATTAGCAGTCTGGGGCAAAGGAATTTGTTGGCGGAATGGACTTTCATCATGCACATTCGTTTCCAACAGTCCAGCAGGGTGAAACGACCCAATTTCAGGATTTAAACTAACTGGTTGTATTACAGGGCAAACACTGTTACTTATTATTTGTTTGGGAACAGTTAATTCATGAACCGGATGCTGGCTCTTTGAGTCGGAATCAGGTAATCCGAAGATAAAATTGGCCTTACCTTGGGCCTTTGCATGGTCTAGTTCAAGAAATAACGTGTCCCCATTAAAATCATTTGTAATGTCTATTTTCAGTGGTACATTAAACAAATGCATGTTTCTCTCCCCAAACATAATCAAATGGTGTGCATATTTGCTTTGTCTTACATAAACACCTTTGTCATGAAGATTTGAATTTAAACCTCCATTAATCATTCGTGAGGCCGAAAGGAGATTTCTAGATGCAGTCGGCAACTCAACGACATTGCGCAAAATGGTTGAATGTTTTAACAATTTACCGGTGCGGTCGTACACGGTCACTTTTAAATCCCCTATTAATACACCATATGCGCATATGCCGTCCGATGCCAACTGAATCTTGACTCTCGGACCTTTACTCCCGTCAATCATTTTATAACAATATTTTGTTAGGCTTACCGTTGATCCCGAATCATGGGTTAGACCTGGTAGGCCTCGGGGGTTTATTTTGCCCTTTACTTAATTCTAAAGAGTTGGATACAACCTGTCTCAAGGAAAGTTCTTCCAGAGTGTCGAGTCGGTTGAGATGGATTTAGCTTTAATCCGTTAAAGCCTGATGCTCCTGGCAAAGAAACGCTGCTTGTTCAGATTTAGTTGTTGGGTTCGTTGACTGTTGCAATCGGTTGTCACGCACGGCGGTGGTATCCAGATTCGGCCGTGACTGGGAGCGTGTCCTTTGCTGTTGGGGCCCTTCAAAGTTACGCTGACCGGAAAAATTCTTGTGGGTCGGATTTTGACCTCGTGCCGGGGTTGTGCGCGTGCCGCACGTTCTAAAAGTGTGCCCCCACCAGTAACATAGCAACGAGGCCCCAGGGGATGCTGGGACTGGTTTATGGCATTGCAGTCGGAAAAATTGTGCTGGGAACTTCAACAAAAAGTACACGAAGTAGTTGGTCTTCGCTGGTTTCTTCGTGAAGGTTGGTAATTTGCATTACGCCCATTACTATTATTCGGCGTCGGATCGTCACCTGTCTGTTGCACAAGGTAAGTGTCCTATTGGGGCTGATAGGCATTATTGTAGAAGCACCTGGTTTGCTGGTGTACGTCTTGTTCGGTTGAGCGAGTGTTGTTATAAGTTAGGTTAGGTGGGAAATTATTCCCATTCTGGATTGTACGTCTGTATTCAGCCAACAGGTGGGGAATTTGCTGGAGGTACGCTTGCGCCAGGGCGATCACAGCAGGAGGTGTGGCAAAGATTGGAGCTTCAACGTTAGGATAGGTTAGGCTATCAATTAATTCGGCTTGCAGGAGTTGGAAGGTGAGTTGTCGCCCGGCTCTCAAGAGTGTTTCTCTCGTGACGTTTAGTGAGGGGTGGTGGATCCCTCTAAGTGCCCACACACAGGCTTCATTTTCGGTGAGTGGGTAGTCTGTAGCTGTGATTTCAGCCATTAGAGCTCGAGCTCTCCTGATGTAAGTTGCCACGTCTTCGTTGTTGGTCATTTTGATCGTCATTAACTCCCCCAGCTTCTTCAGCTGTTGAAAGGGGTCGACACGCGCATAGCCGGTGTTCAGTTGATCCCATATCTGCTTGGCTGTTTGGCAGGCCTGGAAGTGTACTATTATCGTGGGTGCGACAGTACGCATTAGTATTAGTTTACATTCTGCGTTCTTCTGTGCCCAATCGGCCACGTCTTGGGGTATTGCATCGTCTGGGTCTGGCTTATCGTTGACCAAAAACATCTGGCGTCCACTTTTTCTCTTCTGCTAAACAGTGAAAAAGGGTCTTCCATATCTTGTAGGTTTCAAAGCCGGTTAAAATCGGGATTCCCTTATAATGTTGCTGGTATAAGGGTGCATTCCTCTGTCCTCTTAATGGTATTTCTTGGTGTGGCGCCCACAATTGCTATGCCATGGCTGGTAGGTTAGGTTCCGATGGATATTCTTTCTTCCTATTTTCCTGTTTAGGTCTCGTTGTTTCCAGGCTGTATGTAGTTCGGCTTTGGCCTAATAATACTCCCCGGCGGAAATTGTCATGGTTTTGGCTCTTGGTTCTAGAAAAGGGGATGTGCTTTTAGGAAATGGGCTTTGCTCTCCGTGTTATTAATGCTTCGAATAAATTGGTGGTTCCTCTATTCTTCCAGACAGAAACGGGTATCAGAAAATGGATGTTTTTGCTACGTTACCGGAAAAATATGCTACCCATGCCCATGCTACCAGAAAATATCAGACGCGTCAGCATCCGACATAGTTATCTTGGCTGTCTCCATCAGATGAGGCGTAAGAAAGCAGAGCATGGTTCGTTGTCCCTACCATCGCCCATCGCTTTTCCGCCTGAGCATGGATGGTAGGCCTTTTGACTTTGGCCAGGCTAGCGCATCGTTTCAAAGGATCATTTGTTACCATGGTAACCAGAGAATATCCGAGCTTTGTAGGGAAGCCATCTCGCGCTCCAGTGTATCGAGCAATGATTCTGGTACGTCATTATTTACTAGAATAATAGAATAATAGAATATTCTTTGGCTTTCACGTGTTTAATTTACTAGAAATTTGTTAAATAGGATTCCATTGGGTTTGCGTTACGCTACGGAGACCAGAAAGACAGTCCATTCGATAAGCTACAGTTTAACCATTTTAGGCCTAAGTGACGATATATCGTCATCGCTATTCCACTGCGAAAAAGCCGACATGACGATGTATCGTTAGCCCGGTTCAGCCGAGTTCTACGCCCTGTTAAAAAAAAAATTTCCTATTGCGTACATCGGAGGCGTAACTCCGATTGAATTACGTAATTTGGAACGTATATGTTCGGTTTATTTAGGTTAATTTAATTTAATATCGTCTGTTTATTACCTTAAGTCAATGTTATTGTTGGCATCGTCGCAAAAATGGACGTGAAGTTGCGTTTATTTGCTGAAAATAGCCCTTGGTTCAAACGATCGTATCTCCGAACGACGCAACGAACAGCAGCCATCTTGGTCGCGTTCGAGAGAGGGAATTCCCAATTTTCTGGCCCGCGAAAAATGACGTCATCAACTCCAACATCACTGCCTGTATTCTTCCAATGAAATGTCCTGTTTCAACAACCGTTGTTCAAACGCTTCGGCCTCACGAGCTTTCGCGAGCGCCGATTGGCTCGTTCGCGGCACGTGACTCTTCGGCCGTTCGCGAGTAACATCACGCGAAGCGAGTCAAGGTCACAGCCATTGGCGCCAGCAGCAGCGCGTCGCATTGCGGGCAGCTGGTCGTTATGGCGTCCGGCAACGATTTGGTAGTGAGCTGTAATCGATCGTGAATCTCGAAGAAATAAAGCAACTTTAAACTATTTTTACGGTAATAAAACATAAAATAATGATTTCGGAAGTAATAACACGCGTTGTGACGGAAGAATATCGAGTGGATGTTATCATTCTGAGTACTGTAACTTGAAACTTTCGTTATCGCTGTTCACGTAGTCGAACTTCAGGATTTTTTTAATAATGAAAACGTAGGACGATGGTCCCAATTATATTTCTGGTCAATAATTTACAATATAATTATTACGTCTGCGAATTTTTATACTCCTAGACCGCATAGTTTTTTTATTACAATTAATTTTCGTGAGGCATGCAACTTGTTCATGGCAGCCATGTTGCAGCCATAGGCTTTTTCGCACGAGAATTGAAAAAATGGCTTAGGCCTAAAAGGGTTAATCTGATAAAATACTATGTTGTCTTTTAATCGGTTTTAAGGAGGTGTGATTAGCTGGTGGCTGGTGTTTACTGGCTTCACATTGGTTAATTGCCATTAGAAAATGATAAAGGGAACAAGCTCAAACCGGACTGCCAACTGCCATATTAATTCTCAGAATTAATGTTATAAACGACCAATTTAGCATGCTATAATAATTGAAAAAACAAGACCACAACAGGAGAACATGGTAAGAGTTCTTCTTAAAAATTTTGGTTAAATTTTTAAGTTCACCTTCTTCGGAAAGTTCTGTACACTAGAAAATGGAAATGGTCGCTACATCATAAGGAGAAAATTTTTGAAAGCACGTGATTCAGACACCATTGATCTCAACTGTGCGTTTAATCTGTACTGGCCATCTGTTGTCTTGTCAAGAATGGCGGCCAGATTCGGCTTAACGAATTGGTAGGTGTTCTCATATGCTGGTCTCGTTATATTCATGAGGGGTACTTGCTTGTTGGCCAGATGTATAATGGCAAGTGCCTCAAGGGGTATAAGGTGAAAATCTTGCAGGGAGGTTAAATTTGAGCAAAATGATGGATTTGTCCCAGGCCAATAAACAAGTTATTGGGGTACAGGAGAGTTACGTTATAATGAGATTTAACTGTAATGCTGCTAATGCAGTATATCTATGGTAGCAACGAGCCAAGGCTAACATAATGCTCCCCCCCCCCCCCCACACACACAAACACAAAAATAGAAGCAACAACGCAGGTTAGAAGAATTTATTCTAACGTGCTTTGAGGGAATTCAGACTGGTGCCAGCCTCAGTGACAAGAGGACGACTTCTAATTCTTTTGGCCTTAAAAAAAAAAAAAATAGTGCACATTCAATAGTTTTTATCCCCCCTTGGACTTTTCGGCTGTTGTGTTTTTCTTACGGACCACCTGGTAAGTGTTCTTGGGCTTGATAATGGAGGGAATTTCCTCCAAAACATTGCAATTTTTCAACTAGCATCTTTACACCATTTAGCGTTCCTTAACTCTAAAATGGAAGAGTCACAAATTCTTAGGCTAAACCAATTTATACCTGCCCTCCAGCAACTTGAGTGCAAGATTTCCTTTGATCTAATGAACCTATATGATTTCCAGCTTGATTACTGTTGCTAATAGACCGTGCAGCACTAACTGGAAGGAATGGAGGTGACACTGCCAGCAGCGATTTCTGTGAAAAAAAAAACAAAAACACATTAAGCCAAGCAAGGAAAGTAAAAAACTTTATTTTTTCAGCGTCTGGGAATAAGTAATTGCATGTTTTGTATCATTCTGACCATTCAAAATTAAATAATTTTCTAATCTGAATTTTTTTTTATCATTGGACTAAAAAAATCAAGTTGTACACATAAAACTTTTCCACTGGCAGCGAAGCCAATAAGAATGTACTGGATTTTGGTACTTCCTAATAATTGAATTGAGTACTCCTACAATTGAATAAGTGTTGGGCGGTACCAAAAAATTTTCAGCTGATGCCAGTACCAAGCTTAGTACCCTGGTACTCGGTTTTCTCCGGTACTTATGAATGAGTCAGTATCTGGTATTACAGTGCTGATGAAGATGGAAATTATACCACCAATTTTTTCAATGACGCTCCACCCCTCCTGCAGGGAGAGGATGAACAGAATAAAATGTTTTCAGTGACTGCCTCCTCCAATTTTTCAATGGGTGCCCCCGAAATTAGTTGAGCGATGTTTATGGCTGTGTTGGGGCAGGGGAAAAGTGATTCCAAGAAAATGATAATGGGACCAGTTTTTCAGACACCCCCCACCGGGGAGGGGGAGGAACTGGAGAAAATACAGGTGAGACCACCAATTTCAGATGACACGATGGGGAAGGAACCCCCCCCCCCCCCCACAAATGTTTCGGGGCCTCCCCCCACTTCTACAGTACCCTGAAAAAAAATTCTTGATCCTGTATGCTCAAGGTCCTAAAGTAATCCAACCCTATCCACCATCCTAAATAAAAAAGAAGCTTTAACAAAATACTTTTCCTCCAGACAAATCAGTGATCAGTTTGTGACATCCCCCACCTTCACTGGTCCCGTCAAGAAATCCCGTCAAGAAATCCATGACCACCACTTCCTCTAGCCCCGTGCTTCCGGGGAGGGGGGGGGGGGGGGCAAAATCCACCACAAATCCACCAGTGATAACAAAAAAAAAAGGACCGGTTCCGAAGCAAAGTTTTTACGAGGCGTGTTAGGAGTTTTTTTTTTAATAATAATATCGACAATAATCAACATGTACCTTTAAAATTCCATTTTTGGTCGATAGTTAGGCCTATATATTTATTGCGTTTGATAACTTCAAACCTTTTGACAATTTCAAAACTCTTACAGTTATCACATTTTACATTATTATAATTGTGTTAATATACTTTTATCTTTTTTTTACATACGTTTATTTTTTATTTTTAGATTTTTTTTAGATTGTAGATTTTAAGTTAGATTTAATTTTGATTTAGATTTAATTTTAGATCATTAGATTTTTTTCATCGCTCATTTGTAATACAACAATTCTTGTTCACAAGAATTTTGAATTTCCCAGTAAATAATGGCGGCTGCTATTAGTTTTCTGTTCTCATTTTAATGATGACGCCGACAAATTCCTAATCGACAAAGCGTCACGCGGTGTTAGCGCCGGCAGCCAAGTGGCGTCAAATGATGACGTAGCAACTACGTATGGGTCAGGTGACCCCAAAACTTCTATTTCGAGAAGCACGGAGCAGCAAAGACGCCGCGTCTGAAAACGCATGTTGCCGGTGCAAATACACGAGGCGTCACAGCGCATGCGGACAGAAAATTACGGCGTCACATGGCAAAAGCGCCCCGTGTATATGCAGCTTCAAGTCCACACGGGGGTTTTTGCTGTCACCGCCTCCGGCCATAACGATCTCTCCGTCGCACTATACCATTTCGCCGCCATCACAGGCCAACCATCTTTCACTTCGGGTTTCACCAAGGAACTCCCGTTCTCTATCACTAATACCAATTTCCAATACCGATACGTCCAGACCACGACCGTAATTACCATCATCACCCCAGGCGTCACCGTTATCTATCAGATCCTGCCAGCGCGGCCATTCTGCCGCCAACTTTAATCCACGGCCCGACTCATGGTTAGTCTCGTGCGAGTCATCAACCGCCAATGGGGCCAACCAAGCCTCACTGCGCGTTACTGTTTCAAGGGCTCTTGCCACACTGTACAGCCTTCGCAAATGCCAACTACATCTCTTTTCCCAACAGGGTAGGTAATGCATTCAATGAGTCAACTTAACCGCCCCACCAAGTCACTGACTCCCCCGAATTGCAACCCGCTTTAGGCTTAACTACGACGCCATCTTCGTTTTTATCAACGACAAGTTTACTCACGTTCGGCCGGCTTAGAACTTTATCACTGCCATTCAGTCCCAAATCCTCTGGATAGTTTACACGGAGCGTCTTCTGTTGCTTGTCATTTGGCATAGTTGTGTAATAAATGCCCATTCGTCGTTTAAATCTCACAACACAATGACAACCAAAAAAAATTCTTAGTTGCGAGTACAATCACAACCTGTTCATACCGCGACAGTGAGGCTTATAGGGAGGTAGGCAGCGGGGAGACCACCAGAAGTGATGTTTAGTTTTGCATTAATTAGATGCAAATTGTTAAGTTCAAATGTGCCGCAAACAAAGGGAGGCATCCCATTCTGTAACACAGTGATGAGGATTTTGCGAATGAGAAATGTGCTTTGTTGATATAGTTTTAATGAAAACATTTATTGATTTTTTCCCCCCAACTTAAACTTAAAGCATGTTTCACGACATACTTGATAAAAAAAATAAAAAAACATCTAAAATATTTAGTTATCTGTCCAAGCAGAAATGCAAATATAAACAAACGCTGGTTGTAGCAACAAAGTTATGCAAATTTGACTCCACTTTCCTGCATTTAGAATTCCAATTTTACCATTGTTGATCTTTAGTTGTTGGGTGGGAATCACTGTGAGAATCAGTTCACCATCCAACACTACAATTGAAGCGACAATAGTTTAAATTTGTAAACAATTAAAATTATTTCGGTGCAGATTTTTGGTTCTCTAGATTGCATTGGTGAGGAGTTCGACAAGATCGTTAGGAATACTGGTTATTTTTTTAACTGATTGGGTCGGTATCGGCTTAAGCTTAAAATTAAATTACAGTTCGTATTTAAATGTTTCAGTTCCATCAGACATGATAGATTTGTTTATCTGGGAGGTGGTCATCGTGGCTGAGCTGTGAGATACCTCAGCCTGGTTGCTGGAGGTTAGCGGATCTGGTCGAACCCCTGGAAAAGGGACCTTGGCAAAGTCCCCGCCAGGACTGCCGGCCAGGATAGCGTGAGAGGCGTGAGAGGCTACCATGCTCTTTCAGCAGCTATGGGATGTATTCTGGCTAATTCTGGACAATCTTTCCGCCCCGACGATGATCGGAGGTTTCCCGGGTCGAATCCCCGGGCTGGCACCTCCCTTTACCAGATTTCTTCTTCTCTTAAAAAATCTGGTAATGTTCAAAATTGAGTCGGTTCAGCCATACAAGCATAAATTGCTTCGGCTGACGTAAGGCTCGTGAAAATTTTATATATAAAAAAAATAATAATATTATTACGACGCAAAAGATAAATTTTTGTTCAGTGTTGTCATGTGCATGAAGATTCAAAACTATGCACTCCACCAATTCTGCTCATTTTCATGCAAAAGACACAATGTCATGCGAATTTTCAACTGCTAGCTGCAGTTTTCATCTGGCACTTGAATTATTAACTTCTTTCTGGCTACGTCTTTTCTCACTGGTTGTGATCTATATTCTGTGCCCCCCTGTATTTGTTAGGTTGTGTTACATTTCCAATTCTCCATTCGTTACTTAGTTGCTGTCGTGCAGCGAATGGAGAATTGGAATTGAAACACGACCTAAAGAGATTAGGAGACACCGAGTGTAGATTACAACAGTACAACAGTGAGAAAAGACATACCAGAAAGACCGTACGAATTCAAGTGCCTATGAAATCTGCAGCCAATAGTGGAAAATTCGCAAGACATTGTACAGAGGGGAAGTTTAGTGCTGGGCGGTATCGGAAATTTTCGGTACAGTACGGTATCGGTATTCTGAAAAAAAATATTCGGTATTTTCGGTATTCCGGTATCGGTATCCGCCTACCTGGGTAGTTAAAGCATACCCTCGCGCCAAACTGCTACTAAATGATACAGGGCATACCATGCTGTTTTCTGATGTCCGATTTCAACATCAGTGCACCTCTGCTGCTACTCCGCCACTTTGTCGGATTGAAATCAGTCTCGGAGATCGGGTTACAGTTTAATCGTTGCTCGGAATATACACCTCTTAAAACGAAGCATCAAATCTAGGAATCGACTGAATCTACTTTTACTAAAACCAGATAATTTACAAGATTGGCTGAATCAGATCCGGATCCTAACCAATCCAAAAAAAAAAAAAAAACATTTGGATAGATGTTTATGTTTTGTACAGACTAACTGTTCACTCTACCTGAATGATTTAGTCAACTTTAAAGACTGAGTAAATATTTTGCAAATTGGTCATTGGTTTTCCCCCCTATTACTTCTGAACAGTTTATGCTATCAATTTGAATTTAGCTCCATTGGAAAGCTAGTGAAAAAACGCTTCGAATGGTATATTGGAATGTCCAAAATCAGCTAGACACTAAAAATGTACGATATTTCGGTATAATGCAAATACCGATTACGATTTCGGTATTCAAAAAACACCGATACCGCCCAGCACTAATTAAAAGTTTGGTCTGCTAACAATAATCAACTACAACAATTAAGATTTGCGGTATTGTTATGTTCCATTGCATTGAATTGAACATAAAAATACCATAATTCTTAATTATTGTAGTTGATCATTGTTAGCAGACCAAACTTTTTGCTCCCCTCTGTACATGTCTTTTGCGTGAAAATGAGCAGAATTAGTGGAGTGAATATTTTGGAGTTTGAAATGAGTTTCACAACAGCGTTGATAACGATGTTTTCAGTGCGAGCTGTTTACAAGACAGCAAAGTGCACACTTCTGAAATAAATATGCCATTACGTAGTGTCAAGTTTTTTGAAGAGCTGGGCGTTCATATAACTACTTATCTTCCTTGAATTTTTAACTACTTAGTTTCATGCTCTTGCTACTCGTGGCGTAGCTAAGGGCGTGCAAACGTGACTGCCTTTGGTCTTCGCACACCTTGTTGTTTTAAGGCACTCCACTGGTACTTAGAGAGGTTGGAAAGTTCCTGGTAGAGCCCACACCTGTGTGACATCAGCAATCATCGTAGGGGATAGAAATCAGTGGGTAGAGTAAGAGTTTTTGAATTCTGGTTTCAGAGACGAAAGTCTCGCTTTGTTGAAAACTTAAAAATAAGGAGGAAAACAGCCAGATTTGAAAATTTGTCAGCTTTTTTAATGCATTTTTAGAGGTATGGAAAGCTCAAAAACGAGGAAATCAGCTGAAATGAGTAAGACTTTCGTGCCAGTTGTACGCAGCAGGTTAAGTTATTGACTGTTGAAAGTCTCGTTATACTACTGATGGTGAAGGATCCACTTATTGACATTCCTGTTGTTTAACCATAAAAAAAAATTTAATGGACAATTTATGTATTCAATCTTTATGGCATTGTGTATTTTCCATCTTCCATGTGTTCCCAAAGCCACAATAAGCACCGTTGCCGGTTGCAGTTTTATCGAGCGCTTTTGAACAGTGCTAATCTCATACCTAAACTTAAGTAGTTTTTTTAATGTTATTTGATAAAGACCGAAAATAAATCACGTGATTAGGTCACTCCTCAGGCTTACTCATGATCATGAAGCCATAAAGTTGTCTCTTTAGTTGAAAATGAAGACGGTAAGGCCAGCAAAGTCGCAGAAATGGTTCTCGGGCAGTGGGCACAGAGATCTCAAAAATCGACGAGGGGCTGAAGTGTAATGTTATTTTTTTTTACGATACGTAACCACATCCAAATGGGTTTTCAATAACTAACGTCTCCATGCATTAACCTATTGAGTTGGCTTTTAGGCCAAAAGAAAAGTCTCGTCGAGACGATTAAAATGGTGTGTTGAAACATTAAAATTGGACATAAATTAGAAAATGGCGGAAATCCGTTAAAAAAGTCATCACAAACCTTAAAAAATGTAATTGATGAGGTGCTTTTTAGGTAACGCAGTGGTGTCTGAGAACAGTCTTTCCAACTTTGTTAGGCCTAACACCACAAAAAGCTTCAATCCATGCCCTTTATAGTTTACATTTCTTCAATATTTAGCTTTTTTTAAAAACATCATCATCAGTATCGGTACAAAAAGTATGGTGATAAGACGGCCATACAAATTTGTCATATATTACCAGAATACTGAACTTTTAACCTCTCTAAATGTTGTCTTGACTTGTTTAGTTTGGCTGAATGAAATCTAAAGTCAAAAAATATACATAATTTTGTATACTCCACTTGGTTTAGCCGTTTGGAGTAGCAGCTAATTTCCGGTGGCATTAATTGCGGTAGGTGTTGGCCGACAATCTTCCACCTTCTTCAGGCCTCTGAGTAGTGTTACTAGCTTTTAACCTACTTGGCCATGTTGTGCTTTTCAAATTTTTGCACCGTTGCTTCCTCTTGCCTGTATTAGTATGTTACGGCGATATCTCCTCCCTCTTGTGTTGGCATTCGTTTTTCCATCCAACCCACAGGTACAACACTCGGCCGAGGACCAAAATGAAAACACCCCAACCATTTCAAGAACTGCAGCCTACAATAGACGAGGATCCAAAGCCACAGTACCCGATCCCCGGCACACAGGCAGTTGTATACGCCATCCCATGCAGAAACTGCCGAGCCACATACATGGGGGAGACACGAATTTGCAAACAAGTTTCTGAGCACCAACAGGCTGTGGAACAGAGAAACAAAAAGAAAAGGGATATCCCTGACCATCAGATGCACACGAACAACAACATTGCTTGGGAAGGCACTCAGGTGCTCATGAAGTCCACCACCACATATGACTCCTACCTCGTGCACTTGAGTGCATTGCCATCCAACACTTTAGGCAGGCAATATTATAATTGTGACACCCAATCTAACTGCCAAACTCTCCACACACTTGGAAAAACTCTTAAAGTCAACAGAAGAGGGAGGAGACGAGAGGGAGCCACCATTGCCACAACGTACTAATCCAGGTAAAAGGAAGCAACGGCACAGAAATTTGAAAAGCACAACATGGCCAACTAGGTTAAAAGCCAGTAACACTACTCAGCAGCCTGAAGAAGGTGGTAACACTACTCAGCAGCCTGAAGAAAGTGGAAGATTGTGGGCCAGCACCTAGTACAATTAATGCCTCCAAAAATTCGCTATTACTCCAAATGGCAAAACCAAGTAGAAGTAGACAAAACTTTTGGTAATGCGTATTTTTTGATTAGGCTTTACCCTTTTACATGCGAGTGTCAAGGTACCCTCTTATAAAACAGTGCATGAAATGCACAATGCCAATGGAGTGAGCAGTAAGACTAAATTTTAAAAATGAGTTTTTAAAATGCTGCAAACCGGTAATCTAAATTTTTTACTTTATTGTTGCATAAAAAAATGTTACAAAAACACAAATGTATTAAATTTTCATTTCCACAGCTTTCTCAGAAATTAAGACCAGAATTTTGTCATTCAAACTGGTCCAGCACTGCGTCACCCATCAGAGCAGTAGTGGAGCCCGCATGTTACACTTAAGTTGTACACGCATTTCCTCCACCTGAACGTTAACAAAAGGGTTGTTTGTTGCTAGTATTAAATATTGTTACTAGTGACTTACTTTTATTTCCTCTCTAGTCAAGTGCAACAGTTCTACTGCATTCCGAAATGCACCTACTTGAGACAATGTAGAATACCAACGCTTTAGGTTGCTATAAGGGGACAAATCAACTACAGAAAAAAAAACAGAAAATAATTTTACTTAAAAATTTAAACTAATCTAGACACACGCTAGTGTGTCGCGGCAAGTTAGGCAACAAACATCACAACATACATCACATCAATTCAATTGTCGAAAGTTGTAAACCATTGTAGCGTGACGCCATAGCGTCAGTGTCTTATATCTTGAAGCATAGTTGGGCACATTTCAGGTACTTGGGGAAAAATAATAATGTGGTACAAAAGCTTACAATGTGTTGAATTCGAGAGCAATGACCCACCTGACAAAATTAATTCGTGTAGGAATGCCAGCTAAGCTGCTTTCAATGCAAAATCTGACCCTCAATAACGTTGCAAATGTGTTCCTACTAGTTACTACCTAGCTAACTAGCTAGCTAGCTAGTCCGCTCATCCCCATGTTAAATCCCATTGGGTGATTATTCATAGATTCCGAGATAACGGGAAGACTCCCAGCTGTGAAACGGGACGAATGGGTGCAACACAATACAAACTACGTACCTTTTATGGTTTGGAGCCTGGGGGCTTAACGGGGATGGCATGGGAGGGCGCGGAAAATATTGTTATAACCATTGTTAGTAGTGTCGGCATCGTCTCTCATTGGACCGCCAAAGTTTGGACAATGAGAACGTTTATACTGACGTACGTGCCTAGACACACATTAGTTTATCACGATAAATCTAAGCAACGTTGCAAAGAAATTGTATTCCCGCCAAATTCACGAAAAATAAGCCAAGTGAAAAAACAAAGCAAAATAAACAAAGCATCACTGGTAAGGAGGCCACCAAGTTGAGATTGGTTCGGCCCTTCAAAGGGGTGATATCAACACACCAAAACTACCTAAATAAAACAAATTACAACAAAATTAAAAACAAACCAAAATCCTGTAAAGAGGTGATTAAGTTGAGAATGGTTCGGCCTATAGGCAAAAGGTAGTAGCAAATTGTTGAAAACCAATTTCTTGTTTACGTACCACGTTATTACACATCTGCACCGCAGTGGAGTAGAGTCAATACACAATTTTAAAAAAAGGAGTGATATCATATCAAAAACCAAAACTGGCAAAAGGGGCCGCTAAGTTTCGAATGGTTC
>JAHWFP010012021.1:32824-55227 GCA_023313725.1 Lithobius niger | reverse complement strand
AATTTTCGAAACGTTGTTTGTATTTTTATGTAGCACTGCTTGGTTTGTCTTCACATAAACTACAGACTAGACACACGCTAGTGTGTCGCGCCAAGTTACGAAACAAACATCACATCAATTCAATTGTCGAGGAGGTAAACCATTGTAGCGCGACGCCATAGCGTAAGTGTCTAATAATAGTAATAATAAATAGTTCGTTGCTGACAAAGTGCATACATCGCGTGCCCAGTTTGTACCGTCTACTACTTCCAGTTCCACTGCTGCAACGTCCAGTACCATGGTTTTAAACATGGTTTAAACGCACGCATTGACTGCACCAGTCCTATCTCACCAGCTCCCTGGTCACATGCCCGCTTGGCCAGACGATCCGCCTCCTCATTGCCCACATTTCCTGCATGACCCCTGACCCACTCAATCACCGGGTAACCTCCTTGCATTGCCATCCACATTTTCCAACAAATGCTAAATACCTATGGGTCAGCAAACGCACAGAGACTGTAAAGCCCCTCATAGCCCAACCACCGACACACGGGAGTCAGTAAGTATCCTGAAATCATTCAACTGTAGATCCGCTGCTAGCTCCAAGGCCACCGAAATAGCGACTTTCACAAACATAGCTCAATGACACATTAGCTACACTTTTCCTCTTCACAATTTTCAGGCCAGGTACCCAGATCCCAATACCGCCTGTCCAAGGCCATGCTAGGAAAAATGCATCACAGAAGATGGATCATCCATCTGGACAACTTCTCATGAAGACGTCAGTCACTGCTAGGCACCACACCCAAGGACAAGGTGGGAGAACCGTGGCTGCATGCCATGTTCCCACTGCGAATGTGGCAGCAAGGAGCTGTGCACCCCGACCTGCAACACTAAGTGTTGCAAAGCAATCACCATCAAGCGACTTGGAGTCATTCAACACCCTAGCAGTCGGGTCCTTTGTTCCATGGCCAATATTACGCAAGAGGAGAACCATCAGCAACTCATCTGCCCGATGATGAACCGGAGGTTCGCAGGCCTCAACCAACAAACTCTGTATTGGGGTTGTCACGAAACACCCAGTCACCACCCGAAGGCAGTCGTTAACCGCAACCTACAAGCAGTGTAGGTGCCGCTTGGATCCAACCAAAAAGGAAGATGGTAGTGCATAACAGACCGCACATGCATACGGTATGCCGTCAGTAAAAAAAGAGTGATGGGTTAATGCCCACAGCACCGGTACCCGCTGCTCTACTTTCTCCCTAAGCCATCGTGCCTCAGTCCACCACAAGCTATTGTCCACCAACACACCCAACTTGACTTTATCACTTAATCCTATTGTAACCCCACCAACCTTGATACTTGGCATGGACTGCATGGACTGCATTGCTTGCTCAAACTGCGCTCCCAGCAAAAACAGCACCATCTCAGTCTTAGATGGTGCCAACGAGAGACCGCGAACAGTGAGTAGCCTACATCTTCTATATGCTCTATTGCCCACTGCGCATACCAGGCTAGCTCCTCCAAATCGTCACCCACAAACCAGCTGCAGTCTAACTGCATGTCCTGCAGAATGTCGTTTACGGCAAGAGCGAACAAGACCGGGCTGAGGCAATTCCCCTGAGGGAGACCTCTGTCAGTGCTTGCCAGAGACGTCCAATACGCAACAACGGGTGTAACAAATGTCCTTTTTGCTAACAGGGCCATAATCGCCTCTTCCAGTTTCTGCTCTAACTCCATATTATGCTGCAACGACGCACCCACCACACCACACTTACAGTGTCGTACGCCGCAGTCAAGAAAAACCGCCAGAACTGAGAGTCCCTGTATCCACGCTTCCCTAATGCTAGTCAGAAAAAACACGATGGTGTCCTATGCTCCTCGCCCAAACTATAGCCAAACTGGACCTTTGACAGGCAGTGATGGTACTACAAATGCCAGCCCAGCCTAAATATCAGAATTCGCTCATAGACCTTGCTCATGCACGGGAACAACGCAATGGGCTATAATTTCGGATGTCAGACCGCACGCTGCCTCTCTTGTGGACTGGCACCAAGATCGTGAACAGACATGACGCAGGCAGCTGTACACCATCGAAAAACCACTAAAAATATTTAAGAAGCTCTAAGGCGCCCGTGGATGTCAACGCACACAGACCAGCATACGAAATTCTGTTCACCCCTGTAGCACTATTTAACTTGCACTTTACCAAAGCTCTCTGAAATTCAGACATCAGAAGCGGAACATCAGACTCAGACTCCAATAGCGACACACCCACATTTTCAGGTGGCCTGGCACCACTAGGAAGAGAGTACACCCTTGCGAACCGCACACTGAACGCGTCCGCCGGTGGTATCCCCTCTAGTACCAGGCTGCCAGATCCCCTGATGGCAACTGCTCATATGCCCACGTTACCGAAGCCCTCACTTTTGTTGTTGAAGACGCAGACGCAGACGCAGTCGCAGTCGCAGACGCGCACACCATGGACCGCTTTCTCAGTACGCAGTATGTGGGCTGACTCGCTCACAGTTGCCTTATAACTTAGCCACGCCAACTCCGAAGGGCACCGTTTCCACGTGTGATTAGCCTATCGCCTATCCCTGAATGGCCCATCGCACGCGTAGGTCCACCAGACTGGTTTGCACTGCCGATTAATTCGATCGTAAGTGAATCGTTTCCGCACAATCAATGAGCAGTTCCTGCACCAAGCCCCAAATTCACCGGCAACATCTCTGTTGGATGGCCAAAGATCGGACAAGGACAACGTGTATACTGAGGTGCGTATCTAGACACACGCTAGTGTGTCGGCTTAAATCTACACAACGTTACCAAAGAAATTGTGTCTACGTACAATACACGAAAAACAAACAAACTGGCAAAATAAAGCTAAAAACTGGTAAAGAGGCCGTCAAGTTGAGACTGGTTCGGCCACACAAACAAGCGATGAATTAAGTAAAAAAAAATTAAAACAATACCAAAAATTGATGAAGAGGCGACTAAATTGAGAATGGTTCGCCCTCTCAAACGAGTAATACGAAATTAAAATATTGAAAATATGGCCACTCAAGCTATATAGGGTGTTCCTAAAAGGTCTAGTCAAGTTTTAACCATAGCTGATACTCATCATAACAAAGCAAAAATTCCCTATAAACTTGGGTCCGTAAATGCTTACTTTCCGAGATAACACAAGGTGATGCAAGTAATTCCATAGGCCTATTTGTTTCATAATGGCTGTAGTAACGGTTTGTAATCATTTTAAATGTACAAAACAAACTGAAAATTAATCAATACTCCTTCAAGCTACTGGCTTAGTAGGTGGATGAAAAAAAACTGGCAATCAAAACACCTACGATGGCTTACTAGAAACTGTCTTCACCCCCACCCGTTGCCGGAATCACTTAAGATATGATCGTTGGTAAGGCTAAAACAAGTGTTTAATATTCAAGATTTGTAATCAGTTATTGACAGAACAACAGCAAATTAAGTTAAGTTAAATTAGGTTTAGGTTTAGGTTTAACATAGTAAAGAGTGTACGGCTTTGAGGCCTTTTAGACTATAATTAAAGAAACAAGAGCATCAAAACAAAAGCAAATTAACCAATACACACTCAAGTTACTGGAATAATGAGTAAATGGCAAGAAATAACTTGTACGTGTACCAGAGTACTTACTACATAGTGCGCCCCCGCCCCCCCCCCCCCCCCAAAAAAAACCCCAAAGAGAGCCACTTAAAACATTAACTTTGGTGTGGTGAAAACAAGTGATTAAACACGTGTTTGTGTCTGACAAGAGACAGTCGACGGCATCAAATCATAGAAAAAAGAATTTATAGTCCTTTGCCGATTGTTGCTCCTCAAGCATGATAAGCATATGCTCACGTGGTAATCATCATCATTTCTGGAGCACAAGGAAAGCAAAACGAGCAAACAAGAACCAGCGCGCAAGCAAGCAATACTGTAATTGTGCATGGAGTGTGAAGAAACATTTCAGGATAAGTTGCTGTTGCGTTCAAACAGTGTAATTCTTTTACTCGTTTAGCTTGCTTTGTGTTCCAGAAATTATTACCTCGGGAGCAACTGATTATCATGCCTGACAAGCAACAATCCGCAAAGGACTGTAAATTGTTTTTCTATGATTTGATGCCGTCGACTGTCTCTTGTTAGACACAGACATTTGTTTAATCGCTTGTTTTCGCTATAACAAGGTTTAAATCGTAAGTGACTCGCTTTGGTTGGAGGGGGGTCCCTCAGGTACATGTATACATTAAACACACTGAGTTAAAAAAAAAATGTTATGTTGTATGCTGACACCTATAAGCTCATCTGGCTATTCTCTTTTGCACTGTGTAAGCCCTATAAACAAGTAAATCTGTTCAAATATGTTAAAAAAGATTCCTTCCTGAAATTATGGACGGTAGTCTGGAAATTGACTTACTCCGTAATACCTGGAGACCTCAGGAAAATTTATGCCAGCATTTTGGCGGGAACCCTGTAAGATAATCCGACGTATTTACAAACATTTAATCGAAAATATTTGGAAAAAGTACACTCTAGGAGCAGGACACGGCAGTGACGTACCGTAAAGCTCTTCAGCTTCTGAGGCTCAGCCCCAGCTCATGTTGTTGGGAGCTAAAAGCGCTCCCCAACACCCCCTAGCTGGCTTTGTTTGACCCCCCCCCCCACACCAAACATTTTTTTGACCACTCGAGAGGCTCGCCGAACCTGAAGGATTTGGCCCCCATGATCTAAATCCAGACGTGCATGCAGGACTCATGATAACTCGTGAACCTTTTCGTTATTATTTCTGCACACTTGTTATTGTTAGCTGTTCATAATGTTGTTCCATTGTACTTCTTCGTTTATTACACAATGTCAGAAAATAAAACCTTTTTTTTTTTAAATAATGTTTTGATGAGTTGTAATTCTCAAGAAAAGCTAACATAAACATCCCATAAAAAAAAAACATGACGGTACCGAATCACCGAGCGAAGAAAAATTGTCATCCCACGGGGGAAACAAACTACAGGTTATTGTAGTGGGACTTGCATGCGTTGAGAGAAGAATCAGCGGTGACGTGTAGTGTGAGGTAATTCCACCAATGCACGACTCGGGGTGAAGAGTCGATTACGAATGTGCACCTTGGTTAAAGTGCCACTTAACCTACATGCATAGTGAAGAACAGTACTACGGAAATGTCGTTAATAGTTCTCATAGTTAGCCCAACATGCAAGAGCCATGTCCTACAGTAGCATACTGGATGACCAAATGCAGTGAGTGCAGTGAGATTCCTGTCGTAATTTCCTGAAGGATCCAAAAGGAGAATAGGGTGATTTAAACAATGATCATAGATTTCAATCAACTGTATTTTTAAGTGGGTTTACTTGTGAAACAAATAGACATAAATCGCTGTAAATAATATAAAGAAAAATTGGAAATTAGCCATAAGCGAAAAAGAGAGCAGAGATGCAGGTTCTGGTGATTTCACCCAGAGTGTTAAGCTGTGTGTCAGCCTCTTCCTCGGAAATGTCCCTTCTGTCTTCATTTGTGAGTTAGCCGCTATCTCGGTGACTCTTGATATTGCTCTGGATCTTTGCCTTCGTCACTTTGTCACAATAACAACTCCGTAATACCATTCAGAATTATGTCAATCTACATGAAGTAGAAGCGATCTTCACTCTGTGGGCAAATAATGTGTTTCAAGTGGCTCTCAAGACCGCTGTAGCCAAGTGTCCTCTAAAGGAAGCCAACGATTTCAAACTTAATGGCTACAGGGCTGGTATTTACGATTTGCATTCAGTCTGTTGCGGTTCGTATGCATTGGCTGCCATACGAAGTTACTGATCGAGATATTGGGGCAGCTTTAGCTACTTACAGTTCTCTTCAGTCCTATAAACGTGAACGTAAACGTTTCACATACTTCTCTGGAGTCAGGAAGCTCAGGTTGTGACTTTGTGGCAGTTTTACATTGGACGACTTGTCTGACATCATTCATGTGGGTGGGATTCCAGCGCCCCATGTTGTTGTTGAGCGCCCCCGAGATGTTTACGCTGTGGTTTTCGTGGACATACGAGTAGTGTCTGTGAGAGTACTTATACTGGCACGACTGTCATGGCCCCTTCAATCGGGCTGATCCATGCCGGCATATCAAGACTTACGTTTCCGTGTTGTGTGAGTTCAGACAGGATCTGGATGCAACCAATGTGACCCCCGTGGCCATTGCAGGCCCACCAATGCTCCTCTTGCTGAGCCTGTGAGTGTCCTTCCTGTGTGCAGAGAGTCGTGTGTGGGTCTGTGGAGTGTGGTGCACCTGTGGTGTGTAGTGCACCTGAGGGAGTTGATCCCACAGTAGTGTCTTCTCAGGCCAGTTTTCTCCCAGTGAAGTGTCACATGATCAGAGAATGTGGGAATTACCTGCAGTTCTACCCCAGAACAAATTTTATGCTCTGTCTCCAGTTGTAGTGAGGCGGATTTCAGCAGTTTTAGGCCGGAATTGATCAGTTGATGATAAAAGCATGAAACTTGCAGGATTGGTCATCATTCACTCTACGAGTACTTTAAGATAAGGAGACTTGGAAATTTCCCTCCAGGAACAAAATGGTGGCCGTTCTCAAAATGGCCGCCCTTTAAACCTAACATTGTGCATAAACTAGTGAACTGCCCATCACAGGGAGAAAATTCAAGGACGAAAGATGTTCACATCAAAATCTGTCCAGGCATCATACGCAACTGGTAGCCAAACTGCAACCGTTTCCAAAATCGCCACCACTTAAAGCATACACTGCCATAACGCATGAACTGCTCATCACAATGAGAAAATTCAAAGACGAAAGGATGTTGTTCACATAAAAAAAAAGCTTAATACAAAAGCAGACACACCTCCATGATACATATTTCAAACAATTGGGAAAGGAAAAGAAAAATCTACCGTGAACTGTTCCAAATCATGCGATACATTATTGGAAATGGCTAGCAACACCGTAACATTAGAACACACATATTAGTTGGTTACTAGCTCGTTCCATATATGATGATGACCATATTGTTAGTTATGACATGCTAAAATTCACAGTTAAACAAGTTGTGCCGGGATTCAGTTTTCACAGTTGCCTCACACTTGCACAAGGCAGTGCAGGTCATTTCGTTTAGTTTGCACCTACAATGTCCAGTGCACGCTTGCGTTTTACATTTTCATGCTAGAAGCTCCATGCATGCCTTAGTTGATTCTGGAAGTGTAATCCAAAGGACCTCCCACTGTCAATCCTGTAATGTCCATCCCCAGCTCCCAGGAGTAGGAATGACGGGCTGCCTCACATCTGCCTGTCCCCAACAATTGCTTGCCGGTAAGCTGCTCTGATAACATGCTGCCGAAGTACATCATGTGTTGGTGGTATTGCTTCCAGGGTGCGACCTTTCTCTGTGAAGAGCTGTCTTCTTGGACTATTGACATCAGTGAGACTGCTTGCTCGGACGTATATAAGGATAGTGAAGCGTTCGAGCTGTTTAAAAGTCTCATGAGTAATGTCTGTGCAGGGTCTTGATAAAGCCGTAAACGCAGTTGTTACTTCTGGGTAGCAGTTCCAAGTGCTCCACGCAGTTCTCTTACCATGGGTAGCAAACGCCGACACAGTAGCGCATCCAGTGAATGCATGGAACCCAAGCAACGCAACCAACTTATGAGTTCCCAACTTTGCATCAATATTACGGGCTGGGATAATGTGCGGATTCTTCCCTGTTCCATACTCGACCCAGAGTTTTAAGCTAGGGTATTGAGTAGCCATTGAAAGAATAAAAGCACTAAAAGTAGTCAACGTTTTAAAAAGCCAGCAAGTGCACATTTATACAGTAACTAAATACAGGTGCAAACCTATTTACGTTGCCTTTTGGACTTATATTTATACAGTAAAATGCGACGTTTCGGGAGTTTTCATCCCGTTGTCAAGCAAAAAATATTTTATAGCATAAGCTATAAGTCACAAGATACACTTAAATGATTTCCCATTTTAAAGAAAAGCAAGCCAGAGCAGTAAAAGTTGAAAAGTTAAAAGTTTCCCAGGTTGATGGCTGCTGCCACATGCAGGATGAGTCTGGTATCTGCCTCCTCATGGCTGTATGGCGACACATTGGTCATCGTGAAGTCAGATTTTGCGTCCAACAATATAACCTCAAGATATGATGGTTCCTCTACAGATACTGCGTCAGTCTGACTCATTGCGTATGTTCTAAGCACGCTAAAACATCACTCTTGGTCCCAATTCTAAGCTACCCAAGTTAAGAAATTGATGGAGACCATTGCTGATTTTCATGCTGGAAAAATTCTCCCAGGTCTCCGCCTCTTGCTTCTCAACCAACGCAAAGTCAAGCAAAGAGACTACAATCACTTCGGAGGGAGCTCAACTATACTTAAGATCTTAAGGTAGTGCAAGGTCTCGTGCTCATCAAAGGCAGCTTTAATTTCACCATTGGCTTACAGATTAGGTCTACCCTGTATTTAAGTCTTTTCTTCAAGTATTTCCATTACAGTCTTCACCACTTGCTCGGGAAGAACTACCATTGTGTCGAGGCAAAGAAGGTCGCCGCTCTCATCTGTGAATGGATTGTGGCGTTCTTCATTAGCTTCTACACAGTTACTTACTTCAGTAGTGAAGGAGACCGGTAGCTGTGGTGTTCCTCATGGTGTCTTGTGTTAGAGTTGTGCATATTTTCCCCGAACATCTCCTGGAACTCTGAAACAATCCTTGCAGTTTCTGCAGCTGCGACCATCCAGCTGCATAGTACTGAGGGGTTCTGTGTCAATCCAACAGCTCCCCTTTCCCCCTTGATTAGAGCGTTAAACTGTTCGTGTGCCTGATGAATTGCCATTTTATAAAATGACCAGTGAGACTTGTGGACAACAAAGTTACAGCTGTTGAATTATCCGGCAACATCTGGATGTGCAACTTCAACCTTTGTCATATCTCGCAGATGAACAGGCAGCCATCTAACATAACGTATCCTGTCTAAAGCAAAGAATGACGGGATAATTTTCGTGAGCCCATCAATGTAGAACTTGAAGTTTCCTGGCATACTGTAACTAGCTACATAGTAGCTATACTAACTTCTTTGATGCAGATCCATTCCTTTACTTAGTAAACGTTACGCCGTTCTCACCGCAGAGAGCCAGTTCATGCGTTATGGCACAATGTAGGCTTTAAGTGGTGGCCATTTTGGCTGCCAGTTGCGTACAACCTTTCCTGCCTGTACAGATTTTGTTGTGAACAACATCTTTCGTCTTTGAATTTTGTCCCTGTGATAGGCAGTTCACGTGTTATAGCACAATGTTTGCTTTCAGTGGCGGTCATTTTGAAAACGGCCACCATTTTGTTTCTGGAAGAAAATTTCGAAGTATCTTAAAATACTCGTAGGCCGAATAATGACCAACCCTGCAAGTATCATGCTTTTATCATCAACTGAACAATTATCGCTGAAATCCGCTCCACTATTGCTGATTTATTTCCAGATTCTCTTCTTCTGCATCCCCATGGTCTTGGAGTCTTGTGTCCAGCCTTGTTCCCCATGAATTGGCATCCAAATGTGCTGAGTTCTGTTGGTGGTGATTATGGGAGTAAAAGTGTTGCCGTGGGTGGTAGTAGTGCAGTGAGCAGTGATAAGACTGCATGTGAGGCTGATGTGGGATGTGATGGATCTGTTGGCAATGAGGTCTGTGAGACAAGTAGTAACACATTTTCAACGTTATTGAGGGGCAGATTTTGCATTGAAAGCAGCATAGCTGGCATTCCTACACGAGTTAATGTTTGTCAGGTGGTCATTGCTCTCGATTTCAACACAATTTAAGCTTTTGTACCGCATTATTATTTTTCCCCAAGTACCTGAAATGTGCCCAACTATGCTTCAAGATATAAGACAGTGACGCAATGGCATCGCGCTGCAATAATTTACAACCTCGACAATTGAATTGATGTGATGTTTGTTGTGATGTTTGTTGCGATGTTTGTTGCCTAACTTGGCGCGACACACTAGCGTGTGTCTAGATATAGCGTACGGTTTCGGGCCTTTAAGCTCTTTAATGAATCAGTTAATCAGTTAATTACTTCTATTACACGTTGCGCGGGGGTAGTATTGTTGCTCTACCTATTGTTATAGGTTACTATTGTGTATCTATGTCGATCTTTGGAGGTAACGTATACAAACCTAGTAGGCGAACCTATGTTAGTTAGACCATGGTCCATTTTGACTAAGCTCAAGTTACGATTCCCAATACTGACTTTTTTGTGATAACATTCCTCTCCATGGATTCTTTTGAACCTCAAATTATTATTATTGATTGACTGATGCTTGTTATTGAAAATATAACTAATTGGTATTTGATATTAAAAAAATAAAATCAACTTAAACCAGAATAATTCGATTTTAATGAAATAAATCCTGTTTTTTTTTTAAATATATTTTCGAAAAAATCACGATTTTGACAACTCTGCCCGACCCTCCCCCCCCCCAACTAAATATTAGTATCTGTACTTGAGTAAAGGTGATGGGTGTCGTCCGTGAAGCCTACTATATTTCAACGCATTGCACGAAATTAAAAAGAATTAAAGTACCAAACAGTCTTCAGCATTATAGATTGACTTTGTGAGATACAAGAGACACTAACCTGAGAAAGGAAAGACAACTGCCCCAATGGGATTCAAACCCAGGACTTCCCGTGTACCATGCTAAATTCTTTACCATTGCAGTGCTCGTGGGGGGAGGGGGGACGCATCCGAGCTTAGAAACTGTTTAATCTTTCTCAGTATGGATATAAAGCTCACAAACGTAAATACGTGGAGGTAAAGCATACATGTTTTTGTGGCCCTTCGGATTGCCAGAGAAAAGGTGGACCAGTTTCTAAGGTCTGCTGGAGCCTTTAGTAAGTGTCCGCCCTAGTGTAGTGGTAGAGTGCACAGCTAACATGCAGGAAACACAGGGTTCGAGTTTCAGTCGAGGCAGTTTTCTCTCTTTCTTATTATTCAGCAGTATTCTCACAAGCCCAGTCTTTAAAAAATAGGGTGAAGTGTATAAATCTTGTTTGAGAATTCCTCATTGGGCTTGGGCAGGTGTGGAAAAGTTGCCCTTGGGCATCACTGTCACACACAAAAAATGAAAGGAAAATCTCAACTGCTTTTGCAGATTTATTTACCTTAGCAAAGTATTCCAGTGGTCTAGATTCAAAGTGATGTCCTGTCTTCCAACGGCGGTCACAAGACGTCTTCTCAACTCCAGCGGTCACAAGTTCACGCTGTACATGGCCATGGCCCCGATCTTTTTAGTTGGCAGCTTCTGGGGGTTACTAGTCCATCGCTAGAAGTCAGTTTTGGTCCCTACCTAAAACTTTCTCTATCTAGTGGACTATCTAAACACACCGCTCTTGAAGCACACATCTTTACACGAGGACATTTTGTTTACCGAGAGACGACAACACACACACAGCACGTGTCACAACAATGCTGTCTATATTTTCCAATACATCCTCCACTCGTGTCCAGGTTGCAAAACCCGAGTGGGATCTCACCTCCTAGTGAGTGTCTGCCTCACTTCTGAGACAGACCTCTTGTGTCGTTTTGCCGGCCTTAATTCCTGACTATTTGTTGTCGGCAACTTCATCCGCTTTATCTCCTCACAAAGCTTCTAATCTTGCAGAGACATCTCCTTTTGCCTTTCCGGAGTGGTCTGTGTCCAGCGTGCCATGTAACCCTTGGGGTTAACATGTGGCCGAAGGTTTCCTTCTCCATCCTTGCCCCAGTCAATGTTCAAAAGGTTGTACCTCTCCGTGAAGTCTTCTATCAACCCTGGGGATGATTCGCTCTGTGATGCAATCTTATTTGCACCCTTTGCTACTTGTTGCGCCTTCGCAACTGGTGTCTCGTTGGATTTAGTTTGTATTTTTAAGTAGCACTGCTTGGTTTGCCTTCACACAATCGTTGTACTTCGGCAACCCCTCATACATTGCTGCATCATTATCCACAGTTAAAGCAACCACTTCCCCCACTACAACTTCTACACAAGTCTCTGAGGGAATAACGTCTCCAATCGTACACACCTCTTCATCATGCTTCTCCCATGACTGGTTGCATGGTATCCGTTTCACCATGCTTCTTCATGACTGGTTGCGTGGTATCCATATCACGATTTTCTGAATGCCAGTTCCAAAACTCTTCGCAAAACTCTTAAATATACCTCACCACCCCGAGCCAATCTCTTCCCACAGTCAATCACAGTTTGTACATGTTCTTCCAAATGCTCACGGTACCTGATGAAAGCGTTAGTGGTGGAATCCGTCCTTCTTATTACCTTTTTTTACCTTCCCCAACTATTGGCTTGGGTGGGACATGTTGGTGCTGGTTTTCCCTAACTATTTCCATAAACGGTTTACCAGTCTGTTTCGACTTCCCATTCTTCTTTGGCTAGCTTTGGTTTCTGCTATTTCGCAGTAGCGCCAATGTGGGAACCCTGAACCACATTGACTTGGCATTTTCCACCTTTGAGGATGATTCATGTTTCAACGTCGAATCTTTCTTGGACTGCCTTCTTCTACATTCTCTTGCAAAATGGCCCTCTTGTTGGCAAGCAAAATACTTGACTTTGTGCCTTGGCTTGGTTCATTTCTTGCCTCTCTTGTCTTTTAAGTTTGGACTTAGCTGATTTTTTATATTTAATGACCTTTATGTCATCCCTACTCTTCTCCTCATTCAACATTGCACTCTTCTGTGCTTCTTCCAGGAGAAAACTCTCAACTTCTCTAGGCATGTATTTTTCGTCTCTGAACGAGTCCGTTTTCAGAAGAACTTTAGTAAACGAGCTTGGTAGGTTACTAAGCATAATCAGCGCTACAAACTCCTCAGTCAGAACTAAGCAATCAACGCTTTTAACCACTTGCACTAGTGTTTTCATTCGTTGAAGATATGCCTTAATATCCTCGTTTTCCTTCATCCGGCACTGATTTAATTCACAGAAAGCAAACAATTCTCGTAGCGTTGTCCCTTCGCCAAACCTTTCCTACAGGATATCCCACAGCTCTTTAGGGTTACTAACGTGAAGGTACGTTGTCTGCGCATTTTGTGACATCGTTAGCATTAACGTGAGCGTACACCTTGCAAGTCCTTCATATTCCCTTCGTCGTAGGTCTTCATCCGTTGGTTCTATTGCCTATCCATCGACATATTTCCACAACTCCTTGTGAAGTAAAACCAATTTCACTGAAGTGGCCCAGGCATAATAATTTCGTTTATTTAGCCATTCGATGCCGAAGGCGTACAAGTTGTTCATATCCTCCATCAGTGCCATTCAAGCCTACGCACGCTTGACCTTGAAAAAAACTTGCGACTGACGATCTACGGATGCAATTAAATTAAAACGTACATATTTTCTCCTTTTAGAAGTGCCAACGTGATCAATTTATAAAAAAAATGTAATTACTTTTAGCTTCTAATTATGCTTACTGGTAATTACTCTGGAAGCTATCTTCCCGTTCCACTTCAATCGTTTCGCTTTTTATCGTTTCGGCTTCCAAAACAAACAAGATGGCGGCCATGGGATTCCCTATCTTTTCCTCGTTTCGTTCTAATGCCACCCGCCAACGTTTTGGGTTAGTTGGGACTCGTATTCGCCTTGAATTTTTGCGGCAACTGGGCCCATAATCCTTTGAAAGGAAAATCTCGACTGCATTTGTAGGTTTATTTACCTTAGCAAAGTATTCAAGTGGTCTTGAATTCAAAGCATTGTCCCGTCTTCTAAAGGCGGTCGTAAAACGTCTTCCCAACCATAGCTTCTGTATGTAAAAGGCTTAACGCTCGGTTTCACGTATATGCAAGACGCGTCGTCCAAGAGATGCGCTGAAGTGAAAGCACAAAGAACGAACTACCCCAATCACAGCTCCATTGATTAGTGTTAGCGGGACACACAAAAACGTATCATTATCAGATTTACCGGTGTTGCAGCATTAAACGAACATTATTTTAAGGTAATGATGACTATTCTTGAAGTTTTCGGACGATTTACTGTTACGTCAAAGGATGGTTTAAACATTTGTAATGCGAATAGAGAACGCCGTAGCGTAATTATACAGTACAATACACACGTACCTTGGTTCTTCTTCTGCTTGAATTCAAGAAATTAAACCTCCGGAGGCTTTGTTTAGTCGTTTGAGTGAACAAAGAGGTACGTAGCATGAAACCATTGTTGTTAATATTTAATAATTTGGTGTCAATGCAACGTTTTAAGTATAAAATCCGCGTATCACGCGTCGCGAGTACCTTTCACAGTTCAGCCCGCAAGCTAGAGCAGTTCACTTTTGGGATGTTCGTAGCACGACTGGTGGCAGAATCGGCGGCTAACTGGACAACGCATCGAATTTCTAACGTTAAGCCTCTTACATACAGGAAGCTATGCCCAACTCTAGCGGTCACAAGTTCACGCTGTACACGGCCATGGCGCCGATCTTTTTAGTTGGCAGCTTCTTGGTGTTCCTAGTCCATCGCTAGGAGTCAGTTTTGGTCCCTACCTTAAATTTTCCCTATCTAGTAGACACAATCTTGAAGCACAGGCATCTTGTTTACCGAGAGACGGCAACACACACACCACGTGTCACAACAATGATCTCTCTCTTTCTCTCGTTGCAGTCTGGGCCAAAATGGTTCGCGCCATTTCCAAACAAAAAATGTCATCACGCTGGGGTCATGTCTTGACGGGCCCCGAGGGCCTTCAATTTTAACATTGTACAGCAATGGGAGGAATGAGGAAATAATGCAAACGTGATGATTTGACTGTTTTAAAATCTAATTTTTAAGATTATCTCATTCGATTCTCTCATAAATTACGTTAGCATGCTGTAATTGCAAAGAATGTTATTTTTCTTTAAAACTTCATAAGAGACACTGGCGCCAAAAGCACATGTGATAAAAATAGAATAAAACACTAATATTTCGATACTAAGGTGTGTATGCGCAGAATCTTCATCAGAGTAAAAATAATAATAAAATACCTTACATTTCGGTTAACAGGCCACTCCGAAGCATATACATTAAACAAAAATGATAAGGCTGAAAACGCTGTCAAATAGCTGCTAACTACCTATTATCAACTGTTCGGTTGAACTCATTTAAAACGGTCGGAAAATGATAATAAAATACGGCAAAAACACGTTAAAAATACATCTCAACAATCACAGCTACTTACAGTGGCCAACGTCGTGAAGGAAGGAAGAGGACTGATGAGGGAGGTGGGTAGGAACCGGAAACAAACATAACAAGTTCCACTGAGGAAGGTTAGACTTGTCAGTGGAACTTGTTATGTTTCTTTTCGGTTCCCACCCACCTTTCCTCATCACTCCTCTTCCTTCATTCACGACGTTGGCCACTGTATGAAACTGCGTTTGTTCAGATGTATTTTTAACGTGTTTTGCCGTATTTTATTATCATTTTCCCACCGTTTTAAATGAGTTCACCTGAACAGTTGATAATACGTAGTTAGAAGCTATGTGACAGCGTTTTCAGCCTTGTTATTTTGGTTTTAGTGCCACCACGTATCTGCTTCGGAGCGGCCTGTTAGACGAAATGTTAGGGGTTTTATTGTTATTTTTACTCTGATGAAGATACCGCGTGTACATACCTTGGTATCGAAATATTAGTTCTTTATTCTATTTTTATTGCTTATGCTTTTGGCTCCAGTGTCTTTTATGAACAGTATTGCACAAAATCATTCCTGATCCTTTCTTAAAAACTGTGGGAATAATTTATTATAAAAAGTTGGCCAAAATGACCTTTTAGGCCAATTTTAGACCTTTTAAACCACCATAACTACTACTTACACTCTTGTATAGAAAAATATTATATTGTCTATTACGCCTACTTTTCTTAATCTCTAAGTGTTTCAAATGAGATAACGTTCGAATTAAATTTAAAACCAGTCAAATCATTACTTTTCATTTTTCGCCATTCTGCTCAGTACCTCAAGACTTGACCCCAGGGTGATGAAATTTTTTGTGTGTGAAAGTGACGCCCAAGGGCAACTTTTCCACACCCTACCAATGAGGACTTCCAAAAAAAAAAGGTTTTTACACTCCACCCTATTAAAAAATGTGAAACCGTTAGTTAACTCTTAACCTTGTAATTCATAGTTTATTACAAAGAGTGTTACCGACAACTTACATAGTTTTCTTGTCTTCATCAACACGAACTGAATGTTGAACACTGCTCCGTCGCATCTGGCGTAAATTGAGCACGATGATGACACAAAAAACAATATTGATCAACAAACTAGACACTAGAGTTATTCGCATCCAGATCACTTGAACAATGTTGCCAAAGAGCGGGCGGTAGATCTGCCAGGCCTTTGACTGCTGAAGTGGGAGATACTGGAAGGATATGTCAAGGCCTACGACCACTGCTGGAAGCCCGAAACCGTAAAGCGATTGCAGTAACCATCTTTTAGTAGATGACATGTGAAACGCATCGTTGGCATGCTGTAAAATGCGCTGGGGATGAAAAGTATTCCACATGTTATACGAGATGACATTGAGCCAGAAAAAGGTTGCTCTCAACGCATAGCCACACACCACCACAATCAATTCGTTGTAGTAATCGATAGGGCTCGTACCAATAACACTAATAAAGGATAAATAAACACACAAGCTGAATTTGTGAGATACCATGGCAGCTTTGGAATTCCCGAACGCCTTCAATAGCCAAACGTCCATAATAACGGACAGTAGGAGGCAGAGCACTGATAGAATGCTGAAGAATAGGAAAAGGTAATCCATCACTGGTATTAAGGGATGTATTTCTTGTGGTACGCAAAAGTATGCTGACTGTTGATTTGGTGATAAGCAGAATTCGCCAGGAACGTAAGTTGCATTATCACGTACCAGATAGTGTAAACCTTTTTCGGAAAGCACAAAATCGTCCGGGTAATCCAACTTCCATTTAAACTGGCAAAATGGAAATGCCGCGGAATGCCGTGTCCAGTTGCCGCTGTCCCGTAAAACATTGCGGGTGACAGAGCAGGTCCAGTTGATACTTGCATTTTGCAGTATTTTCTGGTGATGTCGGTCAAGTATTTTTTGATGCACTGTTTCTTCTGAACGAACATCCATCAGAAGAGCACGTAGACACACTGCTTTACTGTAAAACAAAACTGCATTCTCTGTAACAAGCACACTGGCTTCCCTCTCTTTTCTTCTCTTGTGATAGGATCGTTTATCTTCGTGTTAATATTACGCATCAGTAAGACTGAAGAAAAGAAGAAGCCAAACGGATTCGCCAACATCAAATGACGTAATAATAGAAAAGGATGACACGGATCGGTAAACGTTAAAAGTGAATACAACAGTATTCAAAACACAGTCGTACATTCAGTAGCCGTCCCAGCTTACTAGGCGCTATTTTGTTATAAGCTTCCAGGAAAAAAAACCGTGTTTTCAAGCTGAGCTTGAACTGCCCAGGTTACGTTTCCTATACAACCCAATGTAGGATCAATCTAGTAACGACCAGGCTGGTTTTATTTGCTCTTGTTGGTAATTTAAATCATACCAAAACCCCACATAACAAGGGTAAAAGAAACCTTAAGTTTTCGCCATAGAAAGTAGTGATATAGAAAGTAGCCAAGGCGACCTATCGTAATCCCCAGCAACAACCCCCTCCACTACACACAATTTATTCTCTCACCCCCCTTCCACACCTTCCCCAGTGATTTTCGGATAAAATGAAGATAGCCGTCTACGACTTTAATTTTTTTTTTTTTTTTTTTTAATAATAATAATAATTTATTTTCAATTTGCAACCCGAAGTACAAAAAGTACTTGTATGGGTACATTCATCCTTAAATTTCTATCTTAACCTAAATCAAATACAATACACAATACACAATAGACAATACACACAATATATCAATACACACACGGTAGTAACTGCAACACTGCATTAGTTCAGTAAATCAAAAAAAAATAAAACAAGTGTAACAATCAATTGCATAGATTTACTACATAAATTTACTGAATAAAAGCTGTATAATTTCACAGCAAAGATACGTATCATTTACTAATTAATTATCGGTTAACCATTTCTTTAAAAAATACTTTATTTTGCTATAGCTTGTTAAGTTTCTTAAATCGGGTGGAATTTTGTTAAAAAGTGTTGGTATGTAGTGTTCTTTACACATGAGAAATACAAATAAAAAATTATTTGTAAGTTATTTGTGGAAAGTGGTTTGTGGACAGTGTCCTGGGAGAGGATGGGAGAGGAGGAATTCCAGGGGATAAAAGTCCTGCGGGAAAAATACCCAAATACCATTTATTTATGCTTGATTCAAGGCACGATCGAATTTTTATTTTCGATACGAGCTGGAATGAGCTTATTTCGGTACAGTTTACAAGGAAAGCATTCGCAAACAATGACGAACCTCACCCCACAAGAGCAGATGTGGGAAAGAGTAGTACAAAAAAATAGAAGCGAAACATTTTCTTAAAACACAGGAATACAAAACAGTAAATAATGTGAAAAAAACAGGATTTATCAAAATCAGGCAAAGCACGATTAAGAACAAATTACTAAGAAAAAATGGGGAGGAATGTAAGAATACTATAGAAAATAATGCAACCAAATAAGAAAAGTGTTAACTCATAATACCATGAGTCTATGAAAAGTTCCGTCATTTTTATAGACTCATCATAATACTAAACAGCATTGCTATAAGCTCATAGGGTTTTGATTTACTAATCACGTATACAAATGTTTCTTGAACGATTTCAGCCCAGCACTGAATTTAATTTCGGTAGGCAATGAATAAAAAAAAATTATTACCCAAATATAACAGCATTCGTGGAGTCTTTCCTTAGGAACTTGAGGTTGTGCGATATAAAAAGAGGATTCATTCCTAGTGTGGTAATCCGTCGCAAGACAAGTAGAAACACAAGCACCGTTTTTATAAAAATTAATAAGGGTTCTATTAACGTAGAGATAGCAGATTGGAAGAATACCTAGCTGTGGATAATGTGAAAAACAGTGATCACATTGGTTTTTGAACAAAATCGTTCTGACAATTCGGTTTTGAAGCTTATTAACAGCGTCAATGGTATTCAAGTAGGTGCCTCCTCAGCATAATAGCGAAAATCATACACTAGAAATAACGTACTTCAGTAAGGCACCTTTATGCACTTACGTTTCGTCGGAGTGGCATGACCCGGATTCGAACCAGCTACCCCGTTCGCCCCCAGATCACTTGCATAGCGCATTAATCGCTATGGCCACATCCTCCACTGGAGAGAAAACTCGTTAGGGCTAGATGCTGCAGACTTTAATTTGGTGGCAACCTTCCTTTAAAAGCTTGGTAGAATCTCCTGACACTGTCAACAACGCTAGATTAATTCATTTCTCTTCTCCCTTTTTCTTCACGCACTCCTGCCACAACTAAGTTTCGTCTGATGAGTTTTCACACTGATTTTTTTCTTTCTCGGGACATCACTACAGCGATAACGTCGGTTGTTCTAAGTAATTCACTGGGTCAGCTGTGAGCAGTGCCGCACCCATGCCTGTACATATGCCATACTTTCCTCACTTTCGCGATGATGGCGTCCATAGACAAAAAGTTTGAATAATCGACGGCAATAAGTAGCACTCCATGCACTCTCACCAAAGTCATGGGAAAAAGCCAGAAGATGAACGAGACAGGGACGTAATGGACGACTAGCCATTGGACCACTTCCGCCAGCCATGTTACCCCGGAAACAAACATCAGCTTCACGTAGACGCACATCCTAAAAAGAAATCGATCTTAATTATTATGATATTGCAGTCAACAAGCCAAACAGCGAAAATCATACACTAGAAATAACGTGGTACACTAAGCCACCTTTATGCACTAATGTTTCGTTGGAATGACATGACTCAGATTCGAACTGGCAACCCAATTCGTACCCAAATCACTGACATAGCGCCTTTATCACTACGGCCACTCCTCCACTAGCTAGAAATGACTCACTGAACCCGTCAGTAAGATCCCAGTAGTGACCTGGGCTCCATTCGACCGATAATTCTTGCGGCCATACGTAGTGGAGAAGGATTACAAATAAATACAAACACTCAACGAAGGATTAAATAAATATGCGCAAATCCCTGTAAATTATATAAAGAAAAGAGGAAAACAAGCCAAATAGCGAAAATCATACACTAGAAATAACCTAGTAGAGTAAGCCACCTTTATGCACTTACGTTTCGAGTTGGGTTGCCCATTCGAATCCGGGGTCACGCCACTCCGACGAAACGTAAGTGGATAAAGGTAAATAAATACAGATGCCAACCTATTTTACGTTGCCTTTTGGACTTATATGTCAGACTGCCTGAGAGGGGAATCGAACCCACGACCTCTGAAACCAAAGACCGAGGTCCTACTACTGAGCCATCCTGACACGGCCTCAGCTATAGGCCGTGTCAGTATGGCTCAGCGGTAAGGCCTCGGCCTTTGGTTTCAAAGGTGGTGGGTTCAGTTTCCCGCTCAGGCAGTCTGACATATAAGCCCAAAAGGCAACGTAAATAGGTTTGAATCTGTATTGATTTAAATCTTGTTTTCCTCTTTCCTTTATATAATTTACAGCGATTCGAGTGTATTTATTTAAGTATTTACAGATATTTAATGGCGGGAACGACTTACCCGTTTACGGTGGCTGTTATAACAGTAAACATGTTTATGCGATTTAGACAATGGGACATTGAATTCCGTCAAATTCCGTCCAAGATGGCCACCTCCATCGTATTGGAGAACCGTCAGCGTAATCTCAGACAATAGCCCATTCTTATAAAGGCTTAACACCATGCAGAAAGGAAGTTAAACCTTCCACTTTTCCATACAAAGTCATAGAAAATGTTTACTTAACACATTATGCGGGGAGACAGGGAAAACAAAAGTATACGAAACAAAGAAGCGCAGTGACTACCTAGTTGCATTCGGTCTTCTGTACACTTCAACCACTTACACCACAGTTGAGGCGCACACTTGTATCACTCATTGCAACAGCGATCTCTATTGTGTAATTTAAAGGTAGTAATCGCAACTCAAAAATGTGTTAGCTCTTAGGCCTAATTTTCAGCTTTTAGGCCTAATTTTAACATGTCGTTTCAATTTAGTAAGTATCAACTAATGGAGAATTGGGTTAGAGAATAGGCCTATTCATTCAGGCATCATGCTGGCGAGACTTCACGTTGCCGTGGCAACGAAGAGTCTTTAAACTATTAAATGCGATAATCAAAATGTTATTATTTCATTGAGTTACGTCGAAAAGAGCCTGTTAGCTCTAAGGAAGCAACAATGTTTTAATTTGCCGTGTTTTTTAAAGTTTAGTTGAAAACTGTTGAAAAATGAGTCGGACGGACGGGCAATGTCGTTGTTATAGTCTTCCCAGCTGTCGCTGTACGGAAGACTAAAAAAATATCGGAGTGGACACGAAGATGGGTCTTGGTGGGCCTCTTATTTTTATTCCCCTCGTCCTCGTCCAATGGAAGTGTGGCCAATATGATACGTAATTTAACTCTCTCTCTGCCAATAGTAAATATTGGGGTGAAACTAGTACTGGCTTTCAACGATTACCGCTAGATGGCTGTCTAATATGAACCCCTGTTTACGCTACCTGAGCATCCTCAGGAAAATCCAAATTAGTTAGCGTATCTAAAACAAAATTGTCATTTACTAATACTTAATTGCTCGCCTAAAAAACACTGATAGGTGAGATTAGAAAGTTAATTATAAGCTAGAACATATGAATCGGCAGTTCAAGTTTATAATTTTTTTTAATCCAGCATTCAGTTTTCAAATGCATCATTGTTACAAGATGGAGCTAAGTATAACGCATGATTTTGCGATACGAGTAGCAACCAATTCGGGCGGAAATCTTCAGCCGTGTTTTAAATTTCTTGTGACGAGCTGAAAAAGGTTTGAATGGAACACGAAATAAGTTCTTCAACTTCCAATATTGCCCAGCGTCAATTTCAGAAGTTATTGCAGTATTATGGATTGGATTGGCGATTACAGGGACCCAAACAAACGTGGCTAGCGGCAATATCATTGAGCTATCAATATTGCTATTTTTTTTATTTAAAGTTTCACGGATATTCCGATGGGTTGGTTGGTGCATGGGCGCGATGCTATGACACCTTGGAGATACTGATAAATTTTGCCTTCTGGTGCCATTAATTGAAGCATGGCCTTACATGCTACGTGTGATAGTATATAAGCTCCCTTAAGCTCCATGGTTGAAGCAGGTGCCAGTTTACCCAACATTATAAGCTCGCTTAAGGTCCATTATGGAAGCATGTACTAGTTTACCCAACGTTATAAGCTCCCTTAAGCTCCATGATAGATGTAGGTACTAGATTACCCAACCTTATAAGCTCCCTTAAACTCCATGATA
>JAHWFP010012021.1:0-32814 GCA_023313725.1 Lithobius niger | reverse complement strand
ATGATAGATGCAGGTACTAGATTACCCAACGTTATAAGCTCCCTTAAGGTCCATTATGGAAGCATGTACTAGTTTACCCAACGTTATAAGCTCCCATTAAGCTCCATGATAGATGCAGGTACTAGATTGCCCAACGTTATGAGCTCCCTTAAGGTCCATTATGGAAGCATCACTAGTTTACCCAATGTTATAAGCTCCCTTAAGCTCCATGATAGATGCAGGTACTAGATTGCGAACGTTAGAAGCTCTCTTAAGGTCCATTATGCGGCCGGGCTGAGCTCTAATTGATATTTCTGTTGTTTTACATTTTCGGCGCCGTCTTTGTTTGTTTCTCCCAATCTCCTCGTCCTGCTGCATTCGTTTTATCTTGCTATTGTTTAGCAATGCTCATGCCGTCAAAACGTTTCCCTAAAGCACGGACGCGCACCGACGCAGTGCACACTGAAACTCGGGGTCTGAAATTCCGCTTTCGACCAGGACGTGATACCCCTGAGTCTGTGCCCAATGTGGATGGGCCCGGACCCGGTGTAAACAAGGCCTTAGACTTCCGTATGCGACTATGACTATTTCATTCAGTGTTTACGTGGAGAAGCGTAGGTATATGTTGAACACGATCGTTTTCGTTTGGGCGTCCTTGTAACAGTGTTACTGTCAGTGTCTTGGTTACTAAACTGTTTTTTTCTTTTAAAAAGTAGTTAAAAATGTAATTGCTACTTTAAAACTACCATCTACCAAACAAGAACTGGAACTGTAGTTGCAACTAGTTTTTGTTAAAAGCAGTTAGCTAGAACTATTTTTTTTTTCACTCAAGTTAGTAACTGCAGTTTAATTACATTTTTAGTAGTTGTTGCCCATCACTGATTAATAGGTTATGTTCACCTGAAGAATTTTCTCTTAAATCTCGTCAAGAAAATTATTAGGTTAGTTATGGATAATCCAGATGCAAGCCTATTTACGTTGCCTTTTGGACTTATACGTCAGACTTCCTGAGCGGGGAATCGAACCCACGACCTTTGAAACCAAAGGCCGAAGTCCTACCGCTGACATCGACCTCGGCCTTTGGTTTCAAAGGTTGTGGGTTCAATTCTCCGCTCAGGCAGTCTGACATATAAGTCCAAAAGGCAACGTAAATAGCGTGAATGCTGGGAATTTTCAGTATGTGATCAGCAACCCGGCTAATTTAGCCAATTACAGTAATGAGCTTAACGTTTATCTTGGTACTGTGCGTAAAAAATTTTCCTTAAGGAAGCTCTGCAAGCCCGTTGTTTAATTGCTGGAATTTCCTCGAGTACACTCAGAAGGAGCTATTGTTTAAAGATGACATCACATTTGATGATGCTTGTAAGTTGGCTCTGGCTGCTGCTGCAGCTGCTGTAGTTGGATTCAAAGCTGGAAATGCTTCCAACAGCTTCAAACTTATAAGCTGCAGCTAGGAGTGTCATGTCAGCGTTGCGGCTATCACTTACATATACGCCCCAGTTGCAGGTTCAGGGATGATACGTGTGATTCTTTTCAAATCCGTGGACATTTATAAAGCGTCTGCACATCTAGAAATTCTGGAAAACTGCATAACGTGGAAACCATAAACATGGAAAACGCTCCAATTATTTTGAGCGTAACCTCTAAAGTGTTACTTCTAGCGCAAAGGAATCTGGTTCAAATACCGACCGTGACACAAACTTTGAGTCCACCAATCACGGTTTAGTTGTAAACTTTGTAAAGAGTAATGTAAAGGTGATCCATTGTTCCTTAAATGATATTAAACGCCCTTTCGAAATTGATTACTGGGTCTAAAATCCACAATGGTGGTTTCAAAAATATTTTCGCTCGCTCAAGCTTAAACAAACAGCCATTGACTTGTGGTCATGATAGGGTGAGTTTGTAAAGCCATTCGAAGTCCTTTGCTTTGATGTTTGCTGCTCTAATTAAACTAAGCATCTAAGCGTGATTAATGTTTCAGTCAGCATTATCTATATACCCCAAAACAAAACAAAAATTCCCGTCAAGCTTTTCGGCCGTAGAAGTCATGATATCAAACGCCAAGCTCTTTCGCCAAGCTAATGCCACCGAGTAAGAAATGGAAGGTTAAATGAAATATATAAAAATAGCTTACTGCGCAATTTTCAACTATTTCATGTAACGTTTGAAGTCTTAGTCGGTGGGATTAGCTTGGCGAAAGAACTTGGTGTTTGATATCACGACTTCTACAGCCGAAAAGCTTGGCGGGGATCCTTAACAAGTTTTGTATTGGGGTAGATATCAGATATTTTGGGTCTAAATTGATGAAATCCATTTTTTTCTCTTAGTAATTAGAGATGGAAACAACAATCTAGTTTGCTGGTCCATTTTTTTTTTCTGGTTGGCTTTCGTTAGATTTTGAGGACAGCATTATTTGGCTCACGTTTGACAGGTAAATGTCGCATTGGCCTAGACCAGTTTTTCGACTTAAATTGTATTGTGTAGATTTCGACAATAGTGAAATTAATTACGTGCATTGTGGGCATGCCAATAAACGAGGTCGTACTTCCATTGGCCTATCTCACTTGTCTTTTTCAACTCACAAGACTAAAAGGATTGGTAAAGCACTGGGAACCAGTTCGGTTTCGAAGTCTGTTTGCTTTTCCAATCCTTGGAGAAACACAAGGTGGCCTCCGCTGAAGAGACCTTCAAGGAAACCTTCGAGGGTTGAGGAAGTCTTTACAGAGTCTTTTAAAGAATTTGAGTTTAAAATCGAGAACGGTTTGGGGGTCAGAGGCAAACCGAAATGATTGCTTTTCTTTAAAAATGCTAGCTGGAGGACCATCTGACAGTATTAACGGGGAGGGGCAATTTTACTTTAAATGTTTTTGAGTTTTGCAGGTCTGACTGAGGAAAAATGAACTCAGGTCTAAGTTCTAGCATTGACTTACTTTGGTCTTTCTATAAATCTATTCTAGATAGGCCTAACTAAGATCGTAGTTTTGTTATTTTGTGTGTCCACAGTGGGAATCCCGATAATCCCCACAGTATTTCCAAGCAAAAGGGAAAACACAACAATGCTCTATAAAACCGGCCATAGACGGGGAGGGGGGGGGACTGCTCTAGTTCTTATTAACCTATTTAATAAGTGAGATATTTTTGTAATACTAACTGTTAATTTTGACAATGTTTAATGACTTATTGTCGAAGAAAGAACAATTTAAGCGCTTGAAGGTTCAAGTTTTATCACTACCTGTCTTGAGTAGGCAACTAGAAGGACTTCTAGAGTAAACGAAGCAACCAGTCTGCATTAAAGACTGGCCTTGTGAGGTCTCACAAGGCTAGTCTTTAATGCAGACTGGTTGCTTCATTAGCCTTTTACCTTGTGAGTTTTCTTTATTTAGTTCTGGGGTTTTTCAGTACACTTTAAAAGGTTGGCCTACCGTGATAGATACCGATCGTGAACTTGATTCTTTCCTTTAGCGGAAGAACGGAAATTAACATCGAGCAGAAGAATTTGTTTTGGGGGGCTAGGTTGTAATCCCGAGTGCCCTGCGTGAAAATGTTATTGACTGAATAAAATAGAATAAAATGTTATACCAGATCAAGTTTATACGTAGGACACCTTGGCATTGTTTGTATGAAGGATCTTGCACCTTCAAAAGATTGTGACCTATTACGAATGTTAATTCTATTTTATAAGCTTAATGAAACACTTACGAATATTCTTGTTAATTCTATATAGCCTACCCTAAAAAGTTTAAAAAAATTGTATTGTTCTGTTATAAGTTTTGACGTTAAAACCAGCATTGTCAGACTAATTTGCAGTAACGTTTGCTGCTAAAACGTTTCCTAGTAGCGATTGACGCATATCTGAAATATCCTTTTTATGCGATACGAAGAAGTCTGCCTCTTCTAAAATTATTGCTAAGTTCTGAGAATAGTTTGCAATATTATGTTATTATAAATTAGTCCTGTCCAGCTACAGTCCAGAGTTTGCACCTGTTTAATTTGAATTACCTAGTAAGTTGTACTATCAGGCACATTATGTCACCACTTTTCACCCGCCACGAACGGGGAACACGGAATAAAGCTTTAAACAAATTTATAAATGTGAGGACCATCTGGGAATCACATGAAATTGCTTGCACGATCGGGTCACCCGAACTACGCTCGATTAGACTTATTAACTCCATGAATCCGTGAAATGCGTACAATTTTGGACTAAATCATTTGGGCGCGGTCAAATTGAGGTGAAGCACGGAAACCAGCAAATGCCCTCATTACTGCAGATTGCGACGTTATCGAAGTTGTCAGTTACAGTATTTTCTCGTAACTTTTCAGCGAAGTGCGGATTTTAGCCGCCTAACCAATGAGCTGAACAATCTACAAAACAAAGTTCCCACTTCGGATATGTAAATTTGGACAAGGCGACCCACTCAGCTTCGATCATCAAATCCGTCGTTTCATTCGTTACGGGTCGGGTTTACTGAGGGGTGGGATTTGGCCGGGATTCCAGCACTGAGTCAGTTAGGTCGTTCAGCTCTGTCTCTATACGATTCCATCCACAGATATTTGCTCCGTTTCGAAACGTCCGGGTTTCCTGCATTTTCCGAACGCTCCATCCGTTTCCGAACTCACTACTTCGTCTAATTCAAGGCCTGCAGAGATCCATTGAAAAGTGCGCGCCGACCTAGCAAGTCAGATGGCGAACGTCCTCAGCCTGCTAACCCCGCTGACCTTAACACATAGTGCATATGCAAGTCCACCTACACTTGAAAGTTAGACATTCTGCCCTGTAAGGTAAGGTCTGATAGATCTCCTGCCAAACTTTTCGGCGGTAGCACTGCTGGAAATGGGGTGGGGGATCATTGTGACGCTCTGAATAGAATGAATAATCCCGACGACTAAACCTTTAATAACACGTAGGTTAATAGCGTTACGCTTTGTGACTATATTTTTTTTCTGTCTTGGTTCCTTACGATTTTATTTCCGAGTTTCTGTAAAAGAAGATTTTTTTTCCTTCCAGTGGACCTCTAACTTCAAATTAACAACAATTTTGTGTTATCTTGTAGTATGTTTCATGGTCTCTTTATAGGTAAACTAATTTATTTGTATTTTGCTTACTTGGGTTAAGGTTTACATTTTTGGTCTTTCATCATTAAATTCAAATTAAAGGAAGTCTTGTCTCATGCTAAACACTACCCCTCAAACATTCCGAATTGAATAGTTTTTAAATAACAAACATTTGTGTTAAATGTTTTGGTTTTCTTCTACCCAAATTATCGTCACGTGAAATTCGTAAAATGCGAAAGAATTTATGAGTATAGAAAGCCCAGCCTGCGTACTAAAAATAAAATAAAAACTGGTCATATTTCGACTTACACCAAGACAGGACATATGTAAAACGTTAAAGGTGAGTGAAAATAATTTTGTTTTATTAAAGTGATATAATGGATTGGAAGTAACGTGACAAAGTATTTAACCGGAAAGCATTGAAGGTAATTTTTATTTTTTTTATTTTTTGAGACACTGTTTTTATTAATGTTTGCGCCGAACGGCATTTTAGAATTTTAAGTAACATCTTCACTAACCGCATTAAACCTATCCCATCGTCCCATAAATTATCAAAACATAAGACAATATTCCAACACTGGACTTACATTCTTTTGTCTTCTTCAGTCTGACCTGCGTACTGGACTGCGTTTTGTCGAATAAGGCGTACGTTTCGCATTATATCCAAACACAATACTATATTAGCCAACATGCTCAACATGAGGGTAACCTGCATCCACACCACTTGGACGATGTTACCGTAGCAAGGGTAAAAAAGCGTGTACTGCTTTTCTTTCTGAATCGGTAGAAAATAAAAACACACAGAAAGTCCAACGATCAAGGCCGGCAAGCCAAAACCGTACAGCACATGTACTGCAAAAACTAAACTGGAAGACTCTTCGCTGCAATCGCGTGCAGCGTGTAGAAATATACGTTCTGGATGGAAGACGTTCCATTTATTGTAGGATATCACATTCAACCAACAGAAGACTGCTCGCAAGGCGTAACAATTTATGACAACGATGAGTTTGTTGCAAGTGTGGTTGGTGCTTGTTCCTAGTGCGGTGTTGCTGGCAAGATGAACGCATACGCAAATTTTGTGGAAAATTGTAGCAACTCTGTGGTTTCGGCAGCGCTGCAAAGAGCGAGAATCCATCGCTATGGAAACCATCAAACAAGCCACCGATATACACGCTAAATACATAAACACATAGTCCGTGACTGCTAGCGATGGAGAAAGCACTTCCGGTACGCATACGTAGGCGGTCTTGCAATCTCGAGATAAATAAAATTCGTCCGGTGGGTAAATATGACCAGGAGGCAAGTATTCCAAACCTTTGTCCGATAATCTGAAGTCATCTGGATACCTCAAATTCCATTTTACGCAAATTTCGAAGGCGTCTGCGTACTGCGTGCAGTTATAGTAGGCTGAGGCGCGACTGGTATTTCCTGGTAAGAGGTGATGACACGAGGATGCAATCGTAACATTTTTCTGACAGACCACCATAGCTGGGAGTAGTATCTCGCGTGTTCGGTTTTCTCCGTAATTGCTGCAACAAACTACTCTGTAACTAACTACTGTGTCAAAATTCCGCATAAATTTTAACAAGATTAACACGTTAAACTCCAATTTGACGAATGATGCGGCCGACATCGTATCGTCAACACTGATAAAAACTTGTTGAAGAAGGGGATTTTGGTGACTCACGGATCATTCAGCCGTGACGGTGACGATGTCGTAAAGAAAACCTGACACAGATGGATGAATTCTAAACCTTATAATAAACAAACCGGAACTGTATATTAATAGGAAAATCCAAGAACCGAGTTAGTTGCAAATATCAGTAACTTACTGAAAGTGAAGTTAGTAAGCCTAACTGGACACTACAAAAAAGATCAGCTGGGGCCAAAAAAAATCATTCAGACCAAGGGTCAACTTGGAAGTTTAAAAAAAAATATTGTTGGCTGAGCGAGCGAATTGAGTGAAGTTAAATACTAGAATAAATTTGGGTTTTGTGTCTTATTTGTTTGTGTGTTTGCCTGTTTCGGAAACGGTAATGTTCGCAATTTTGTTCTAATTTGAATGAAATTTCATGACAAGGGAGCATAGTGAATAAATTTCATGACAAGGAAGCTTAGCGAATAAATTTCATGACAAGGGAGCTTAGTGAATAAACTTCATGACAAGAGAGAGCTTACTGAATAAATTTCATGAAAAGGGGGCTTAGTGAATAAATTTCGTGACAAGGGAGCGTAGTGAATAAGTTTCGTGACAAGGGAATCTTACTGAATAAATTTCATGGCAAGAGAGAGCTTAATGAATAAATTTCGTGACGAGAGAATAGTGAATAAATTTCATGACAAGAGAGAGCATAGTGAATAAATTTCGTAACAAGAGAGAGAATAGTGAATAAATTTCATGACAATAGAGAGCATAGTGAATAAATTTCTTTACACGTGAGCTTAGTGAATAAATTTCATGACAAGGGAGCTTAGTAAATAAATATCATGGCAAGGGAGCTTAGTGAATAAATTTCATGGCAAGGGAGCTTAGTGAATAAATTTCATGACAAGGGAGCTTAGTGAATAAATTTCATGACAAGGGAGCTTAGTGAATAAATTTCATGACAAGAGAGAACTTAGTGAATAAATTTCATGACAAAGAAACTTAGTGAATAAATTTCATGACAAGGTTGCTTAGTGAATAAATTTCATGAGTTCACCTCTCCTAAAGTTTTTTGTCATTTGTACACCAAATCTCGCTCCTGGTGGCAAACTATCCAGATGTGTTCCTAGAAATCGGAGTTGGATTCGTTCAGAGAGCACTGGGTAGAAACCACATATGTGAAGTGCTTACAAAAAATATTCTGAATTAAATTTTACAACACAAGGGAAAACAGGTGTATCATAGCATCAATGGTGGACTAAATTACAGCTGCGTCTGATGTTCATCACCTGTTTATCCAACAAATTTTGTTTGACTTTTTGGCCAATTTTTTGCTGTGTACTCATTTTTTTTTTTTTATGGTTTGAAGCAAAACGCAAAGGTCTCTTTTGCCAAAGCAGACTGACATTTCAAAAGCAAAAACAAACAACAAAAAAAAGCACACACATCAACTACATAAACGTAAAGCAATACCGATATTAGGACGGCTGACAGACAGTGCTTATTAGAGTTCGTTTGCGCGTGAGAATTTTCAGAAAAAAGAACTAAACTAAAAACGATTGTAAGGAAACATGGCCCCAAATATCAACCGTTGAACGTCTGTGATATTAAAGACGAGCAACGCAACTTTGAAACTTGGTGCATTGCTACGATTTTTATTTTAACTTGTAAGGTTCGGCTATGTGTTAGTATTTTTCAAAACAAATACAATGTACAGTTCCGGCAGAAAGTATATTTACAAAACTCAGAATTATTGTTATATTGAGACAAGCGTCAACAAAGGCATGCACGTGCCTTGGTGTCTGCTGATGCACTATATTCAAAGGGTTTCAAAGGGTTCAACGAGCGTTAACCACTCCTGGTCATCTGCCCGAAGCCCTAAGGCCCTAATGCACTATATTTGCTTAGGCTCAACAATGCCATAATGCAACAATGCCTTTTTTCGCTATAACGACATTGCGTTCGTAAATTTACTTTCTGCCGGAACTGAACAGTAAATTTTATCGAAATAATGTTAAAATTTTTTGTTACAAAATCTTTTGTTTGAATTACGTATAATCAGGAGGAAATAAACATACGTAGTATGCGTACTACATATGCTACGTATGCTTTAGTTCTTCCTCGTATAATCAATCATATCAAAAAACAAAACTGGTTAAAGGGGCCGCCAAGTTCTGAATGGTTCGGCCCTTCAAAGGAGTGATATCAACACACCAAAACATTTGCCAAGTTAATCGCACCGCTTAATAGTTCGAAGGTTAAATGAAAACTAGAACATTGCTACTTTCGGTAGGATTTTCAAGTTTTCATTTAACGTCCGAAGTATTATTCGGTGCGATTAAGTAGGCGAATGTTTTGGTGTGTTGATATCACTCCTTTGAAGGGCCGAACCATTCGGAACTTGGCGGCCCCTTTTACCAGTTTTGGTTTTTGATATGATATCACTCCTTTTTTTAAAATTGTGTATTGGCTCAACTCCGCTACTGTGCAGATGTGTACTATAAAGTGCTACGTCAAGAAGAAATTGGTTTTTAACAATTTGCTACTACCTTTTGCCTATAGGCCGAATCATTCTCAACTTAGTCACCTCTTTATGGGTTTTTGATTTGGTTTTAATTTTGTTGTAATTTGTATTACAATATTTAGTTAGTTTTGGTGTGTTGATATCACTCCTTTGAAGGGCCGAACCACTCTCAACTTAGTGGCCACTTTACCAGTTTTTGGCTTTGTTTATTTTGCTTTGTTTTTACAGTTGGTTTATTTTTCGTGAATTGAACGTGAATACAATTTCTTTGCAACGTTGTTTAGATTTATCGTGATGCACTAGTGTGTGTCTAGGCACGTACGTCAGTATCCACGTTCTCATTGTCCGAACTTTGGCCGTCCAATGAGAAACGATGCCGACAATACTAACAATGGTTATAACAATATTTTCATACTTGGCGTGCCCTCCCACGCCATCCCTGATACTCCCCCAGGCTCCAAACCATAAAATGTATGCAGTTCGTATTGTACTGCACCCATTCGTCCAATTTCATAGTTGGAAGCCTCCCCGTTATCTCGGTATCAATGAATAATCACCCTATGGGATTTAACATAGGGATGAGCGGACTAGCTAGCTAGCTAGCTAGGTAGTAACACATTTACAACGTTATTGAGGGTCAGATTTTGCATTGAAAGCAGCTTAGCTGGCATCCTACACGAGTTAATTTTTGTCAGGTGGGTCATTGCTCTCGATTTCAACACAATTTAAGCTTTTGTACCGCATTATTATTTTCCCCCAAGTACCTGAAATGTGCCCAACTATGCTTTAAGATATAAGACACTGACGCTATGGCGCCGCGATACAATGGTTTACAACCTCGACAATTGAACTGATGTGATGTTTGTTGTGATGATTGTTGCCTAACATGGCGCGACACACTAGCGTGTGTCTAGATTTACAATTCAATTTTACAACTGTGACCGCGGTGTTTTGTTGAACCACTGCAGAATAGCGTGCTACACTCTACGCTCTAGCTGCTAGTGTGGCGTATAACACACGTGAATCCTTCCTGACATTACGAAAATCAGAACTTCCGCGATTTGTTACTTAGTTTAGGCAGTTCGCAAATAGTTTTTAATAACCGAGAACAGCGGTTTGATTCTCTGAGTGATCGTTTCTAGGTTGATGTTGTGTTATATTATTATTCGCTTCGTGTTGTGTGAAACAATCAAGTAAGAAATAAACGGCCTTATTAAAAAAAAAGCATTACAGCTCGTATCCTTATGGAACTCACGGCTGTAAAAGTATACAAATAAATACGAATTAGAGTTCACTCGAATGACCGAACGAACTATAATTTGAACTCCAATTCTCGGGAAGACGTATCGTTTTTATTCCTTGGTAATTTCAGAAAGTGAACGCAATTTGTGTTTGAATTGGGGTATGTCTGTGAGAGTGTGTGGGTGTGTTACATTTGTGTATTGTGCATTAGTAGTATTGTTATTTGGTCTTTGTTTTGTCTTGGCTAGAGAGTTTACATTTTAAGTGACCTTAAGTTTGGTTTTCAATGTTTCTTATTTAGGACAACTTGCAAGCCCTAAAAGTTCCTTGATTTGTTACAAAGTTTTCTTGTGGTGCTGATGAATACAACCTTGTTAAAAATACTGCTTGAATATTGTGAAAAGTAAGACAGAAGCAAGTAAGCATGACAATTTAACAACATTAAACAATCATTAGTTTGAAACAACTCATGATTTCGACGACACTGTATTGAACTTTTATGCCAAATGACACGCATTGAATTAACAACAACACTCGTGATTGACAGTGACCTGTTCAAGTGTTCATTATGGCAGGTTAATATTAAAACGCATTGACTTATTATTATTATTACTATTATTACATTCTTCGTATAGGCTTTTTATCTGAACTCGTCCAGTATTCACGACTTGGGATGGTCCCCTGAAAACCCGTTGACTAATCGTCTGGACGCTCGTACTCCTTACCTATTGCTGTTCGATCGTTTAGGTTAGGTTAGGTTTAAATGTGCATTGCAGACGGCTTTATACATTTTTATTATAAACCTCTGAATGCTTACACTCTTTTATTATTCTTCAGAAGCGTAACTCACGTCTATCTTGAAGAAATGCGCTAATAATTGTAATGACAATGTATTGTATACCGTATTGTAATGATACTGTACAATACAAGTAAACATAACGTCATCAACAGTAAAAGCTCTGTTGGAGTACCATGGAATCTGTAGTTTTATCAGAGATCTCAGCAAATTCATCTACAGGCTCCTGAATCATACAGTTCAACCGATTGCGAAGGTTGCTCATTTTCTTCATGTGTCTTATTTTTCATTCTAGATTACATCCTGCTGGAGTACCTTGGAACATGTAGTTTTATCATAGATCTCAGCAAATTCATCTTCAGACTCTTGAATCATACAGTTCAACCGATTGCAAAGGTTGCTTATTTTTCTACATCCTTGACTGCATCCTTCCAAAAGCTGTCGGAACTTGCTTTTAACGGCGCCAATAACAAAGGAATTGCATGAATAGATTAAGAGAAGACAAAAGCCATGAATCCGTACCAAGCTTAAAGCAAATAACCAGAAGATGTATGAAGTTCGAACATAATGGAGCACTACCCATTGTACGACTTCCATCATCCATGTAATACCAGATACCAGAACTAATTTGACAAACACACCAACCCTGAAAAAGATAGAAAAACAAAACAGAAATGTTGAGTAGAACTGCGTGTTTGACATTGCGTACATCAAGCATATTCATTTACTAACAAGAAAAAAAGAAACTCCCAGCAACTTGGGCATAAATTCATCACATCAATGTCAACAGGTTATTAATTACTGCTTGACCTACGTGTTAAAACTTAAAAACGCATTTAAGTTTAGCAAAACCCCAAAAGTAGATAAACAACACTTTAGGACGGAAAAGCCAAAGGCTCAACAAGACTTAAAAAATACAGATGCAAACCTATACGTTGCCTTTTGGACTTATATGTCAGACTGCCTGAGCGGGGAATCGAACTGACCACCTTTGAAATCAAAGGCCAAGGTCATACCGCTGAGCCATATTGACATTGCCAAAAGGAAACGTCTACAGGCAGGATCTAACACGTGCATATATACATATCATCCTTATATGCACGTGTTAAATACTGCCTATGGACGTTTCCTTTTGGCCGTGTTAGTATGGTTCAGCGGTAGGACCTTGGCCTTTGATTTCAAAGGTCGTGGGTTCGATTCCCCGCTCAGGCAGTCTCACATATAAGTCCAAAAGGCAACTTAAATAGATTTGCATATGTATTTATTAAAAAAAAAACACCACTGAATGCAACATTTCAACACCCATATCAGTGGCATTTTCAAGAAAAAATTACAGTCTACAAAGCACCATTAAAATAGTTTGTTAAAGCCCAATAATAAGGGAAAGAGAGCGAAAATCTCAAGTTGGGTAACCACAGGCAAGTCAGGTCTGTCGTTAATTCTGCAGCTTGCCTGTGGTGATTGGTGACCTGGTTGAGATTTACATACACACATTCAGGTAATTATCTCGACAAACTACTTTTCAGGCTGTCGACTTAATTCACGGACCTGTCCAATCCTTTCATCGTTACAGTTTAGGAAACCATAACGAAAACCAGCGCAAATGCTTATTTTTTTTTAAAGCAATATTAAAACATGTTAAAATGCTACTCACAGCCATAGTGTGGCCGACGCCATACTGCAAGATGAGAGTACAACAAAAAAAAAACCTAATTTCGACCAGAAACATTAGTAAATGGAAATTCTCTCTGGCCAAGCAAGTTTTGGTTGCGGTTTCTAATGTTATATGTTTAGCCGCAGTGGATTAAGGATTTAGGATTAAGGATTCATGGATCAAGGAATTTAGCCAAAATATGCGGAAGTGTTGTGCCTCTGGTTACCCCATGACACAATGCCTCTGGACACCAACACGTAATCGTCATCGGGATTCATCCGGATTTCTATTGTTACTGGCAGGTTTGGTGAAGGGATTTGGTGTTTGTGTTCAGACTGAATGATAGGTTACACAAATCGACTTCAGTTTAGTACGACCTAAGGGACCGAATCACCGCGAAAACAGTTGACCGATGCCCGACTGGGATACTTGTCGTAGAATCCCTTAGCTTCTTAAAACTCAGAAACCGTGTGCGCCTCAAAATAAGTGCAGTGCCGTCATTGGGGACCCCTGTGATGGAACTTTCGGGAACGACTAAATCATTTGACTAAAAACTCGGATCATTTTTTTTTTTTTTACGCTTGTGTAGAAATGTAGTTGGAAGACGTAAACAAGAACGCTGTTAGGCAAGTACTGGCGGGTAAAAGATTGCAGGATCGGGAATGGAGTGAAGGAGTGCACTGTGACTGGTTAAGTAGAAAAATTACTCCGAAAGTAAGAAACTAGTTTAGATCTTTAAATAAATAAGTTCGACTGGGATGGAGCGAAATATTTTCCTAAGCACTGTTGCCTAACGGAGTTCCAACGTTGTCAGAAAAATTGAAGGTTGTTTGTTGCTTCTGAAGTGAAAAAAGAAGGCGACATAAGAGGCAAAACGTTTTTTTTCTTCTCAAAATCAACGTTTCTTGCACGAGAAATGGCTAAACGAAATGAATTGTTACCCTCAGTACCACGAAACCCAGGTTTGTGCACGCCCCTGATCAAATAAGCGCACGAAGAGGAGCCGTATATTACGGCAGTATTGACGTTATTGTGGACATCGAAGATGACGAATAAACTATTTTGAGGACTCTGAGTGGGACGAAAGGCTTAGGTTTCGTCCCAAATTTTCGGACCTGGAAGATAGACTTTCCCCACTCTGAGGACGCGAAACAGGTTGTTAGGAGGACAGGGTGATCTGCAAAAACACAGATGCTCGAACCTCATTGAAATCCAGAATTGGGCAGAGTCAGGAAAATTCCAGCTGAGAAAATGCCAGCTGAGTTTCAATACAGGGTTTTTGAGCAGCAAGATAAACTGCTTAAAATCAGCATCAACTCACGGATCAAACGAACGTGTTCGCTGTACACAACCGCCTAACGGCGACCATCATGATAAGAACGTGCACAGGCAAACACACTCCCCCCCCACGCGTTGGCTCCACATAAGTGCCAAACACGTTTTGCGGTGGATGAGCCAACAAAATGGCTGCCCCGAATGAACAGTCATCCCGAAAATGCGATTTCGCAAGGCAGGCGGCGTTCATGCGGGAGCCATGGAATGGCAGTAGCTGAAACCTTTATCAACTAGCCACTGCCAGTTTCCATGGTTCAAAACGCCCGGACTGGAAGGGAACAAAGTTTCAGGGGAGGCAGTCAGCCTTATGACAGCAATGCACCGAATCAGACTGGTCCCTGCCGTGAGTTCAGGACTGGGAACTGGGATCGAGATAGTTATTTTTAAGAGGATTGACTGGCATATACGAGTCACTACCATGGCCTGACATTAGGCCTCTATGGGTTGCGACATTGACTTACATCGGTCATGAGGACGAAAAATCGCCGACGACGTTATTGAATACTCTACCAAAGTATTGCGTCGCCTTAAACTTGCTGAAATCATACGTCATGAGAACCATAATGCTGATTGACCTAACAGGTGAGTCAGAACGCTGGTTAAAGTTTCTAGGACTGTTTGTGGGACACATTAAAGGATGAAGGGTCAAATTACTTTGAAGACTTATGACGGAAGCTAAATACGGATGCAAACCTATTTACGTTGCCTTTTGGACTTATATGTCACACTGCCTGAGTGGGGAATCGAACCCAGGACCTCTGAAATCAAAGGCCAAGGTCCTACCGCTAAGCCAGACTGACACGGCCTTAGGGTTTGCATTTGCATCCGTATTTAGTTAACCAATTTCGAGCCCATTGGCTTTCCGTCCCGTTTAACCCATGACGGAAGCTGAAATTACGAACCCAACATTTAGATCAGCATTTCCCAACCGGTGAGGCGCACCTCCCTTGGGAAGCATGGAGCAAACGGAGGGGAGGCGTGAGCCGCTGCCATGGCCACACTATAAAGATCAGCGGTGAATTTCTTTTGTTATCTATGGAACGCAAAATTTTCGCCAATGACAGCTTTACACCTGCTGTCATCAGTTGTTTTTAAATTACATTCAAGTCTTGCCACTACCATTCATTTTATAAAAAAAAAAAAAAAATGCAGAAATGTTCCGGTGCTGCCTCCACTGACATAACAATGCAGATCAACAGTGTACGAACCGAGATGTTCCTGGTCACATTGAAAAACCACAAGTTTATACCAAATATACACTGTTTAATAATTTTCGGCAAACAATTGCTGTCTTGGTCACATAAAAATGAAAAAACACTGAGATAACATGCCCAAACAACACAGCTACGGACATCAGCATCCGCCATCTTGGAGGAGGTGTTCAAGATGGCGGATGCTGACGTCCGTAGCTGTGTTGTTTGGGCATGTTTATGTCAGTGTTTTTTTTTTCCATTTTTATGTGACCAAAAATTATTAAAAAGTGTATATTTAGTATGAACTTGTGATTTTTCAATGTGACCTGGAACATATCTCGGAAAAATTTACGTCCACACAACCACAATTTGAAATGTTTGAGTGTACGAACCTGTGCACAAGTCAAACCGAAAAGGCTCCAGTGCGCGCATTCCAGTGACGTCACTTAAAAAGCTTGTGAATGACCAACCTTCCTATTACACTGTCGCTTCATCGATCTTGGTGAGGAGGAATACCGTAGAAAACGTTGGGAACCACTGTTTTAGATGAGCCATTTTCCAGCTACGCACATTTGCACCTTAAGCAACTAAAGAGGAAGTGATTCGACGCATTATGCTTAACATGGACCCGAAATGCAAGTGAAAGAGGTTGACGCGAATCCTTAAAAGGTTTTTTTTTTTATTTTGCTGTATCACTTACCAGAAGTTACACCTTATTTACTTATGTTTCATGTAAGCGATATAACTATGACTCACTGTACTGTATTAACTTCCCATTCGCCTTTCTTTTTTAGGTGGCACACAAAGATGACCTAACCAGCACAAGATGGTAGAACCCAAAGTTGAAATTTCCCTGATTTAAAGTAGCACTATCACTGACTGAAAGTAGGCAGAATCTGGCAACATCTAGCGCAGGTCTCTTGAACCTTTTTTGGCACCAGGTACCCTTTGATATTTTTTTTTGCGACCCGATGTCACCCTTGTCCCTAAGTTGAAGAGCTTGTTTTTCAAGCAAAAAGATATTGCTCTCCTATGCACACGCCACAGCTTATACTAAACAAAACACATTATTGTTTATTATTACAGACTAGCAACCTACCCCTAGCTAATCTTGCCCTAACTAGACCATTAACAAAGATCGAGCTACATGGCTATCAGCCCCAGCATGCTTTGGCTCATTTTTGTGTGACGATTCACACTGCTTTGCGGCACCCTTTAAATCAGCTTCGCGGCACACAAGGGTTCCCTGGCGCACCGGTTGAAAAGTACTGATCTAGCGTATCTAGTACTATCTAGCACCTGCTTGCATCATGCGAAGAAATGCACAATGCCATTTCTTTTTACGACACAAACAGGCCACGAGCCTTCTTACAGGTTTTGGACTTTGGTTTAACGCTTTTACACTTTGCTTTAACACGTTTTTACTTTGCTTTAACACTTATGCATTTGGATTTAACACGGTTGTACTTTGCTTTAACACTGTTGCATTTGGATTTAACACTTTTTCACTTGAATTTAACACTTACGCACTTTGCTTTAACACTAAAAAAATAAACTGAATTTAGGATTTGTACACTATAACTACTTTTTGGTGTAATAAATTAGCATTATTAAATAATAAGAAATCAAGGAGAATCAAAAATGGTTAATTGGTTCACAAATACAAGGGTATTTCTTAACAGTAAGTTGGACACATGAAAGAAATTTCAATTGCAAATTTCGTTGAAGCGTTACTGAGCATTTTCTTTCTATAGAATATGTCACAATTATTTACAGTTTAGTCAACGATTAAGAAAATTACAGATTTTGAATTTAGAAAAAAGTGGACTACTACATAATAATGAGCTCTGAGAAAAATTCGTAAAGCAATTAATGTAATTCATTTCATTGAAACTTTTATGGTTAAATTATTTTCATTGCTTTAAGCCTTACAACGTAACTTTTAAAAATTAGGAAAAAAAAAACATTTAAAATGTTTTCATTGGAAACTCATTCTTCGGGTTCTCTACGATATCCCACAGGTAGGTCACCATGAATTGGAACGCGATCCATGGATGGCAGCAAAAACTGTCGACTGTGGTAGATCCATTGCCTGCAGTCTGTTACAGTAATGGTTGCTGTGGCTTCCCTAATTGCTGCGAGCAAAGATGGGCGGTCTTGGGCACTCTCGCACCTCACATTTAGCTTCAGCTTGGAAAAAGCTTCTTCTATGGGATTAAGGAATGGGCCGTATGGAGGTAAATAAATTAGTTTGTGTCCAGCAGCCTCCACAGTATTGTGGATGGTGCGAGCATGGTGAAACGTTACATTGTCCATGATAAAGATAGCGTGACCTGTAAGCTGGTGAATAATTGCTGACAGGAATGTGGCAAGTTTTTGATTGTTGAAAAGTGTCAATTGAATATCTAAGTGATCAACACCATCTTCTGAAATGGCCAAACAAATTGATATATTGCCACCTCTATTCGTTGGGGTAGTTACAGTGGCTCTTTCTCCAATCACGTTGCGCCCACGCCTTCTGCGAAGATGCAGGTTAAAACCAACTTCATCTACATAAATTAGTTTTAGTTGAATTCCAGCCAATGGGATGATTCTGCGGGCATACTGTGCTCTTGCTTCGATTACTTCCGGGCTATTTCTTGCTGCTGGTACCTAAGGTATGTATACAAAATGTGGTGAAGAAAACCCTTCTTACAGTCTGAGGCGTAAATAACGTTGGGGAGGGGAAGAATGCCTAAAAAAAACAGAGCCAGGGGAAGGCAAAAATCCTTGGAAAAAATTGTCTGAGATATTTTTTATCATAACTATTTTTTTGTGTGTAGAATCATACATTACGCAAGGCAAGAAAAAAAATCGCACAATAAAAATAGAAAACCTACATTTCTTCTCAGAGGTTGTGACGGGGGGAGGGAAGTCGGAAAAATATCTTTACGCCAATGCTTGTTAAAGTAGTAATTTAAATATATGCCTTACAGTATACAAGGTCTTCATGGTAATTTTATTTTTCTTCAGTATCTTGTTGAATGTGGATTGGGAGACGATTTCAATGTGAAACTGATTCACTGCATATGCGTGGATGTCTTTCAACCGAACCTCATTGTTAGCTTGAACATAATCAAGCAGCTGTCGTGTTTGTGCCTTTGTGAACTTTTGTTTTCGACCACCTTTCTGAATTTTTTCTACTCGTTTGGCTTTCTGAAAGTTCTCACTATGGAGGAAACAGTGTTTTTGCTAATTTCATATATGTCTGCCACCTGAAAAAAGGTGAGTAAAAATAACTATTGTACGTTTAGCAGAATATGTTAATAATTATTGAGTAGCTCCTTACGGGCACGTCCCTCGTCCGCCACCAGTTCGACTATTCGTTGTCGTTGTTCATTTGAGATTTTTTTGTAGCTGCCCCTTCGACGGCGAGGGTGGTGTGGTGCTTCGCTGTTCTGCACTTCCGCGCGTTCGGTTTCGTTTGCGTTGGTTGCGTCCGCAACTTCTTCCTCATTTACGTTAGCTGGTGTAACTTCTTCGAAATCTTCGATTATTTAACTTGAATCGCTGTCTGGTTGCTGCTGGCACAAACTGGCGAGTATCCCCAAAGCATTTTCCATATTTTTGTTTCGATGTTTTGCCGAATGTTCGTCAGAAACTTTGCGAGGAACCAAGTCACAGCGCTGTTCTGCGTTCGAAGCCGATAAAGTTGAAGCGTCGTATATAAATAACTTCGCCGATAAACATTGCTGTAGTAGGCCGTAGTACAAAAGAAGGGAAACCGTAAAATTGTAATTTTTTCGTTTAGGTTACAACAATCCGTTTATTTTTTAGTGTTAAAGCAAAGTGCATAAGTGTTAAATTCAAGTGAAAAAGTGTTAAATCCAAATGCAAAAGTGTTAAAGCAAAGTACAACCGTGTTAAATCCAAATGCAAAAGTGTTAAAGTAAAGTACAAACGTGTTAAAGCAAAGTGTAAAAGCGTTAAACCAAAGTCCAAAACCTGTAATTATTGAGTGGACATTTGGTTCGTCCTCGTCCACCTGGGAGCAAGGTGTACAGGTTAACAATAGTACTGCCACTAGATGGCGCCAGGGTATTTGCGAATGGTTTTCAATCGGTGATAGTGCCACTTTAAAAGGAAACTAACACGATTCACGTCTGTGTATTGTAATAAAAAGCCTTTAGACAACAGGAAATACAGTAGAATAAAATTCAAATACTTTGCATACAGAATTTTATACAATAATACGAAATAATTCGATGTTTTGAATTGTTAGTACCATACTGTTAGATGCGCAAGATGCTGCTTAGATGCCGTTGTCAAGCAACTGTGTGTGACCCTAATATCCATTTAAATAACTTTTGAATTTTTTAAATATTGTTGACAGCGGTATTCCTAGTGGCAGTGAATGGTACCAAAAACAATTATTTTTAATCTAATTTTTCTTAATACTATATAAAAAATTTCTGCATGCAAAAGATCAGCTGTAAACGATATTTAGTAAAGTTCAGAAAGTCTGTGATTGCAACGTAAGTGCAACGTAAGTGCAGTGACTACACAATACTAATACTTTAAATTGATACATACATTGTTTTGTGTTCATCAATACGTAGCGTATATTGAGCATTGCTCTTTCGAATGATGCGTAGGTTGAACAAGGTGACAATGCAGAAAACAATGTTGACGAACATAATAGAAACCAGTGATGTTCGCATCCAAAAGACCTGCACAGTATTGCCGTACAAAGGAACGTACATCTTCCACGCACGCTGCTGATCAAGCGGAAGAAATTTGAAGGACATTGCAAGACCGACTGTCAATGCTGGCAATCCGAAACCATACGTTGCTTGTACCGCAAACCTGTTGAAAAATGAAGTCTCATGTCGAGTGTTTGTTGCATGTTGGAATATGAGCCGCGGGTGGAATGCCCGCCACATGTTGTACGAGATCACATTCAGCCAACAAAAGGCAGCACGTAACGAATAGCAACAAACAACAACGTTGACTTCATTCCAGAGATCTTTCCGGAATGTTCCAATGGTACAAATGCTGGAGAGGTATATGCAGAGGCTGAGTTTGTGGAAAATCATGGCGACTTTAGATTTACGGAAAGCATGAAGTAGCCAAATATCAACGGCAACCGATAACAGCAAGCAGAAAACTGATAAGCAGCTGAAAAACACAAACACATAGTCCATTTGTATCAGAGTCGGGAATAACTCATTAGGTATGCATAAATAGGCGAACTGACCATCTCCAGTCACACAGAATTCACCAGAGGTGTAATTTACTTTACGGGCTAGGTGCCGCAAATTGTCGTGTGACAAAACGAATTCGTCCAGGTATGTCAACTTCCACTTCAAACATGACACAAAGTTCGGTGAGTACTGTGTCCTCTCACCAAGATATCGTGAAAGAGTAATGTTAAATTTCTTGTCATAGCATATCCGTCCGCCGGTTACGTTTTGGTTGATCTTAGAAATAATCGCTTCAGTTACCGGTAAGCCAACTTGGATATGATTTTGTAATACATCTGACTTCCCTTCTTTTGATGACACAGTTCTTAATGAACCGTAGAAAACCGCGGTTACTGCTAACAATGCGATACTCACTTTTGTCGGCATAGCGATCGTTGTCCCTTGCATACATTAATTCTATTTTTTCCAGACATGTTCTGATGTTTCCACAAGCCAAGGCCACAACAGGGACGGGAAACCCCACAGCGTTTATTTACACGGGGAACTGGGCAGCACGATTCGGTTTATAGCCTCTTTTAATGCTAAGGTGTGTTACACTCTTGCTCTTAAACTCGATGTCGAACGTGTTTCATGATGTGGAAGATTCAATTCTTAAGATTTTAAAAAGGGCCTCACTCAGCCTAACTATTGACTTAATTTTGATGTATATGTGTTGTTAAAATCATATATAACGATACCACGCTCTGGTTGATCGGCGATGTACAAAAGCTGGCTTGTAGCTAAAATCTATTTCTGTATAAAAACATTTTGCTTCTTTGTTATGAACACTGTGACGGAAGAGAACAGTGTTGTCCTGGCCTAAGTTTATATTTTTTTCCTGACTGCAAGTTTACTTAAAGACAGTCTTACATTACTAGCAAGGCCTATTTCTTTTTTTTTTTTAAATTATCATCTTGCACACGAAGATACGGGAGAGTGACAGAGATAAGATGAGTCATTGGATATCATTTTTTTAAATAGGTCGTAGGGTCTTTAGACCAGAAACCTTTACCCAATTTTGACCCACTAACGAATGGCCCACTGGTCCAGATTGGGCTACTGACCCAAAATGACCTATAGACCGAAAATTACACATACTGACCAAATAAGACCCACTGTCTTAAAACGGCTGGTTACCGAAGAACGGAAAATAAACCTACACGGTCAAATACAAAAAAAAAAAAGCTTACAAGTATCAACAGTTTCCAGCTTCTAAAGCTGTAGGGGCTGGCGCCGGTGAGAGGGACGGATGGACAAATAAACTCGCCAAAAAATAGGCTTCAGAATTAACAGGCGACAGGATGAAACGACCAAAACAATTGGTTCAGTCGGCAATTTCTACTTTCACACCCCTCCATTACTTTGACATGTTGTCTTCGGTACGCCCTTGATATGAGAGACGCTGTGTGTGGTTCGCGATGGTTTTTTAGATAAACAGATAATTAGGCAGCTGTAAAGAGTCAGCTGAGGGCGAGGGGGGGGGGGGGAAGTGGGTTAATGGGTCAAGTTGGGTCAGTGGGTCAGTTGATTCAGTGGGTCATGGATCACTTAGATCATGATTTTAAAAATAAGAGGGTCAGTGGGTGGTGGTTTGACCCATCCCATCACTGGCCGGTGAAAATGACCTGGATGCTTACATTCCATCATCAACATAATTGGTAAATAAGATAACTTAGACTATATTGTGTGCGCGGTGTATCTTGAGTCCTGCAAGTATTTTGTGAGCGGCTACGTCTTCCTGGAGAGGGTGGCTTTAATCGATGGCCGCCATTGTTTTTGTAACCATCTTGGATATCAACAAGGCACTCTGCTATGTACTGAAAACGTACAATTGATTATCTGTGTTCGTTCTGCGGAGAACTCAAGATAGGCCGCGGACACTATAACTTCGTTTTAAAAGTAGCAGTTGTAACCGGCTTCTGGTGGGAATTTGTTTCGCCCGTGGTTGTTTCCCAGATTTCGGTCGGAGTCACCTGAACGTTGATGGCGATAGGCAGTTTTACTCCCCTTTTCTTCCCATCCTCCCTCCATCCTTTCCCTCCCCTCCCCATTTTTCCCGGCCCTGGGGGGGTTGTTCGCCCCCCCCCCCCCCCATCCTCTACAGCCTTTCTCCCCTCTCTAGCTATCCTCCTACCCGTAACTATTCTTCCCTGCTTCCTCTTTCTGCACGCAGTTGAATTTGGAATGGTAGTTGAAGTAAATACTGCTCCTCCCCTCCTTCGTTGGCAAGATTTCGTAAAAAGTGATTCGGTCTCCATCCCGAAAAAAATTAGCCTATAGGTTCAGTTAATGTGTGGAAGTTTCCATTTTTGGTACCAATTCTTGCCACTAGATGGAGTTAACAACCCTGAGGAGCCTTCTACGAAGAAAGACAATATGAAGCCAACATTGCGAACAGGTTAGAATGAGGAGTAAGGGCTGTTGCAGACAGACCACAAAATGCGCGATAGTCGCTGAAAAAATCGCACCACAAGCGCGTCTGATTCGACGGTACCTTTCACACAGCACGATTTGGCTCAGGGTGACCTAGCGACAAACGCAGAAACGCTCCACTGCGTGTGAAAACTCCAGTTAGATCCCATACATTTCACCTGAGCTGCCACTGATTGAGATTTTTACGCCACAAACGCTCCACAAACGCCAAGGATTGCGTCTGCGATTATCGTGCGTTTTGTGGTCTGTCTGCAACAGCCCTTTGGGTGGCCGCACACCAAATCAGACAAATGTATCACGACGAAACGTTGCGAGACAAAACGTCGCATCTGGTGGAGAGACCCCACCAGCCGTAACTAGAAGGAGCTTCATTTTATTGCCTAAAGACGTCTCGCGACAACATCGCATCCAGTCACTGGCGCTCAACTTATTGCTATGGTCTTGGAGACGTCTGCAGCACATTGAGACAGGTTATGACAAAATGTTTTGCCGTGCGACTAAACGTCTAATTTGGTGTGAGGCACACCAAAATCGGCAAAACGTCTCAAGACAGAACATTTTGTCGAAACCTGTCTCAGTATGCTGCAGAGGTCTCCAAAACCACAGCAATGAGCTGAGCGCCACACACGGGATGCGACGTTGTCGCGAGACGTCTTTAGGCGTCTCACGACAACAAAGCAAAGCTCCTTCTAGTTTCGTGTGACGGGGGTCGCTCCACCAGATGCGACGTCTCGCGACGTTTCGTCTTGCAATGACGTTTGGTCGATTTTGGTGTGCGGCCACCCTTAGCAGAAATTTTTTCGCTAATATTTACAGCTAATTTCCGTCTGTTTAACACTAGAAAGATTCCGAAACTTTTTGTACGATTTCTCGCCACTAGAGCTGCAGTTGTGAACTAAGGGACCAGTCATTATTTACTGGATAGGCGGGGGGGGGGGGGGAGAACTTGGGGGTCATAAATTTTCTTAGGTCTCGTCAAGAAAGGGGGATCACACAAAAAAACACTGACCGAACTGGAAAAAATAGCCATTTTTGGACCTAAAAAGTGGCACTTTCAGCAGTCAAAATTTCTAAAAATGCCTCATGATGTGATGGTTTACAGGGTTTTGAAGTAATTCAGTAAGTACCAGTACTGCAAGTGTAGTTTATTTTTTCAATAAATTTCCTAGAAAACCCTTGCCCATGGTTTCTTCTTTCAGGTGCTGAGTTTGTTATGGATATGGGCATACAACCAAACAGTGGGTTCATCATATTTATTGTGTGAACCTCGACACAAGATGGGTGGGGGTGTACGGATCATTAGTGTCTTATAGAACATTTGTAACCCAACATGCAGAGTGCCACTTACTTAATTTGGCTACAGCACTAATTTTGGCTACACGAAATCGTCCACACACAGTTAAAGGCATATGCAATACGCATATGCATACCACAGACAGTTATAGGCAAAGATATAATATAAAAGCGCATTTTTTTTGTGTGTGTGTGGGTGGGGGGGGGGGGGGTGAAAAAAAAATTTGGCCCGCGTGTGGGGGGGGATACTTTTCAGGGTTTCGAATGGGGAGGAGGGTCATCGACAATTTGGTGGTCACAATTTCAGTTCTTCCGTCCCCCCCCCCCCCCAATCCGGCCGTAAAATTGACGGTCCCTAACTGTAAACCTACGCAGTGATTTGTATTCGCGTGTGTTTAATTATTCACCAGTAACAACAAACAGTCTATCCGAAAAGAGAAAAACATGGCATCTGAAAAATTATACAATTTGTTTAAGCTACCTGAACTGCATGGCAGTTTAAACACTTGCATTTTTCAGATGTTATGTTATAGGATCGACGAACCATGTTTACACTGACACGAAAGAAGGCGACCTTCAGGAAAGACCCGTTCCTGTTCGCGAGATGGTTTGCCAGTCTATCGCTTTCCTGCTGAACTAAGAAGTGACAATTCAGTTCGCTAGATGGCGCCAGGGTTGGAAGAAACAAGCGAAACCGAATGTTTTTTCTTTATTTTTTTTTTTTTTTTAGTAATTGATTTGCGGTTTGTGTAATTACGTTCTTTTTGCTAATATCATAAAAAGAAATGGAAAGAAAGTTGTCGGGGAGGGAGTGCGTATAAATATGAATTCGCAAAGCAAGGTTTCGATCCACAGACTTTTGAATTACGAGCCCAGCAACGCATCCAATGCTAAGATATTTCCCTTACCAGAATAAAAGGAAAGGGAAAAGGGGGGGGGGGGGAGGGGGTTGGTACAAACGAGTTTAAGTCTAAACTCTTTAGGTCCTTTTTTTTCACATATTATTTTAAAACTGTTATTACAGCTATTGATGAAGCGAAAAGCTGAATGATTCAGATTTCACTGAATGACTTAGAATGACACGAAAGGTTGACTTACTTTCAATAAGGTATTTCCCTTTAAACCTCTCCAGCCACCCCAGAAAATAGAGGGGGTTGACTGACTGGCGGTAGGTGGGCAGTGCCCCAACCAAACCGGCTCTATCCCTGACAAAAAAATAATAAATAAAAATAAGTAAATAAAATAATTTCTAACGCAATATAGGCCTTTTGTTGGAATCAGTCAGTATCAGTAGGTTTTGGATCGAATAAAACTCCTCCTCCACATCAACCAATCAGAGCACCGGGGATGTACTTCCGGTTGACGTAAAATTAGGCACCGGGGGTGCACTTCCAGTAAGAAAAATCGTGCATAACTTTTACACTCAATAGGACCATCATTGAATGCCTATATTGGGATTTTATGTACTAAACCGGATGTGACGTCACAGGTAGAGAGTTGATCGTGAATATTTAATTATGCATAAATTAACGTTACTCAAAACAGTGCTTTTAGACCACAATTTGAGGGGTACAGGAAAGCCAGATACCTTTACTTACTTTAACTGTTCACTTTGTGTGAAACACATATAAGTTGGTGTCAATGCACGTGAAGGGTAACTGAAAACAAATAGCTATGACAACAAAGTTTAAACTCCTTCCCCCCCCCCCATGGCTGACAATATACCCAATAACTATTGTGTTGTGAACAAATTAAGTATGGGCCGAGCAACAATTAACGTAGAAATAATAATAGTATAAATTATTGCAGTATGAATTTATCTTGGAATTCCTAAATTTCGTGAACAAATTTCGAGAAAATCAAACAAAATTGTGAACATTATTTTATTACAATTGCTGACAGACACACATAGGTAGCTGCTCCAGTAAAAGTTGTTCGCCGTGATTTGGTCGAGCGATCAGAATGAGCTGTTATAGACTAAATAAAGTCACATAGCTTTGAAACGGAAATGAATTTAATTTTCCTCAAAGTTCAGTTTCTTTGCAGACATTTTCAACGTTCAAAAATAAAAATTTTAACGTTGTCAACTGGAAATCATCGACTAACGGAACATTAGAAATGGATACTTATGTTTAGGTTCCGCCGAAGGTTTGTCCCGTGATTATTATGTGATGGCAACACATTAGCATCGTGGCAACAATCGCGGAAACAATTCAACTGGCTTCCCGAAGCCCGCATTGAAAAAGTAAATAAGTCACTCAGTCATGTCGGCCGCCCAATTTTGAGGCCTCAAAATTCAAGACTTCGTACCCTATGGTTTAAAACTATGAAGATTTAAGGAAAAATCAAGACCATTTAATTTTGGTTCTCCACAACGAGCTAGCTAACTCAAACAACGACAATGTTAGTTTCCCGGCACCCAACCATTGTTGCATCTTGTTCGAGTGAGCGATAATCCGATATTGTGCACCTCACGTACTGTTACCCTATTGTGACATGTTGCAGCATTGTAACATTTTGACATTGTTAGCCGCTCCGCCGCTTCCTCCTGCCGGCAGTGCTAATAAACCAAAGTCTCATAGCAAAAATGAAGACAACGACGACCCCCGAAAAGCGAACAATGAAAACGGGCGAGTGTGTCAATTCTTTGGCTTGAAGTTGAAACTGGTACGTTGTTGCCTCGACTAACAATTTGCTCTGCGCGGTCATCGCAAAGGCTTGTCTTAAATGACGTCATGTACGAAGGACAGATATTTTTTCACACGGTACGGATTGCTCAAACCAAAGCGATAAACTGAGAGTGGGGAGGGGTCTGAACGGGGAATGCCAGTTTGTGGGGCACTGCTCTGTTAGCTCCATCATTTCCATGGCCGGACTGGCTCAATTCTTATGGCCGGGCTCATAACATTTTGGCCCACCAAATTAGCATATTGGCCCACAAGATTAGCAGTTTGCCCCACCAAATTAGCATTTTGGCCCACTAAATAAAAAAAATTACAGCATTCAGTTGAATCGGTCATTACAAGATTCAGCACATGAGCATTGCAATGAACAAATTAAAAAAAAAAACTAAAACAAAAAAAAAGAGGAGGTGCTGGCCCACCGGGCGATGGCACTGCAGCCCCCCTACCCAGTCTGGGCCTGACTATTTCATTGAGAAGGTGGAGGATACAAAAATTATCCTTCTAACCAAACACCGTGGTAATCTCAGCGGCAAGTCTTAAATGACGTCATGCACAGTTATTTTTCACACGATACGCATCGCCTAAGCCACAGCGAAAGACTGGGAGTAGGGGGGGGGGAGCTGTTGCCGTTAAGTATACGATTACGCATTAACTGAACCTAAAAGAAAATTTCAGGGGGATTGCTTGGAATACCTATTTGCCCAAAACCTCGCAAAAGGGGAGGGGCAGTATTCATTCAAATAACCATCCAAATTCAACTACGTGTAGCAAAGAGGAGGAAGGGAGGGAGGGAGGGGAGGCATTACACGACGAAATATTGACTGGTGCAGTGATAGATCAGGCAGCACCAAGCAAATACTGGGAAACAACCACTGGCTAAACAAATCCCGGGGCGAAGCCGGGTACGACTGCTAGTATGGAATAAGTTTGAGTGAATGTAGCTAAGCCAAGTCACATGGAGGTAAAACAGGAAAAATTAAAGCATGTGCAACGTCTACACAATATTCACATCATACAGTATCTGATGTTACAAAACCGAGTCATACAGGAAAGCCAACTACAGAAGAAGAAACTTTTGAGCCGGGGAATTTTAGCGCCACTATTGTTAATCTGCAGTTTCTAAAACGTAGTAAATAATTCCAGGAAAAAAGTGGTTCAAGGAGGAAACGAAACTCCAACCTAGCTCCAACGAAGCATAGCCACTATAGTCATGCGGACGATCAAGCACCAAACACTGCCAATATCTGCCAGCTTATCAATGCCAACTTCCAGTCTTGAATTTACACTCGGCTTGATTCGCACGGGAAAATGAGAACGATGTCACTTGCCATTACAAATAAAGAAATTAACTAATTACAACTTTAACGCAGCAGACAGTTCAGCATTATGCGTAGACCTTTGTATTGTGGGTTAGTGTTCACTATTTAAAACGCTGAGGCAAATGCTTCACGTTTCCAGCATCGATGGATCGCGCATGTTGTGAATGGAACGCCACTACCACCTTTTGGGCGAGGCAAGGTGGCTTGATGGTTATCATGACCGTCTCATGTGCCAAAGGTTCCGAATCCGAGTCCGAGTCCGGCGTTAGCCACCACTGGCATCTTCGGGATGGGAAGGGCCCTGTGATCTCTCATTGCTCATGTCGATTGTAGCATGTAAAAGAACTTGGGAATTTCCGATGGGATTTCCTAACAAAATTGTCCCTCTCTTCTTGTGGCGCCATAGCTACGGCTGGGACCACGTCAAAAGCTATGCTACCGCCTTTAGCTATGCTATCCTCCATATTTTTTTTCAAGGGTACAACTCCGTGAGACAGAATTTAAAGGCACATACGTCCTTCCGGTATGTCGTGCGACCCGTTTAGAATAGCGTTTGCAACATTTACAGAGGTTAGAGGTTAATGTCGCAAAACCATCTCGCACGAAAGAAAAAAAACAAGAAAATGACTGTGTTGGCAACATTAACATACGTTTGAACTAATGTCGCTAAACTGAGTCATAAAGGAAAGCCAACATGGATGCATGCACCTTTAATAACGGCAATGAAAGAACTGCAGTGTCGCCTGCACTACTTTTTTTTTTTATCAACGTATGTTATATGTTGCCACCACAGTCATTTTCTTGTTATTTTTTTTTTCCATTTCGTGCGAGATGATTTTACGACATTAACTCTAACCTATGTAAATGTTGCAAAGCGCTATTCTCAGCGGATCTCACGACATACCGGAAGGACTTATGTGCCTTTAAGAAAGATACGGCGCTACGTTTCGTAACGTCTGGTTAAAAAAAGCAAAAAAAAATGAAACCTGGAACACAACGTCCGTAAAACAGCAACTAAACCCCACCCCCAATAATAAAATCCTGGATCCGCCAGTTTTACATTTTTACGCCAAAAAAAAATGAAAGTCCGCAGTAAGATTGATAAAATCAGGCTTATCAAAAAAAAAAAAACCGTGACAAATAAACCAGCCAACACAATGGAAACAATATTGTTAACCGCTAATTTCGTTATAATGACAAAATGCCCCATTTATGAAATATTATCCACCCTTCCTCTTCTATTTCAATGCTTTCACGGTTGGGGTGCCGCCATTGCTTTGTGAGTGAGATGCGTTGTGTATATCCGTGAGTGAATAATATATTTCTCCTGTATCCTCATGTCGCCCGTCGTAATTTCCTCGTTCCAACTTTGAACAGTATTTATTTGCAGCTCTATTCAGCCATCAAAACCATCCTGTGACGGAATACAGAAACAAAGAAATTGTACGCTGATGAACTTCGGAAAGAAATATACTGAGGTAAGCTAAATTCAAGTGTAGTATTTCAAAGGGCCAAAAGCATGGGTAGGGTGAGGAGGGGGTGGTGGGAGGGGGTATGAGTCTGAAAAATAGGCCTCAGTCAGAAATAACAGTTAACGGGACGAAACTACTAAAAACGAGTGAAATAAACAAAGAAAAAAACGTGTTCTTCACAATTCAATCGAACATGCAGATTGGGATCGCAGCGAAGCCCATCTTCCCCTCCCCAACACCCCAGGTCTAGTAAGGAGTGACCCTGACCTAATACCCAATACCCCGTAATTAAATAACAGTACCAAAATAGTACTGCCGGTTGTGTTGTATTTTGTAATATTAAAATACGTATTTTTTTCTACCCCCTATCAAAGACGGTGGGGATTTGCTCCCCTTCTGAGCGCGAGCACCGTTTTCCAGTCGGAAATGTGTGCTTTCACTTTTGCCTACCCGAGCATTTTGTCTTCGATGCGCCCCTAAGGCTCACACACTAACATGACACACTAAAATGACACACTAACACAAGGCAGCTTATTAGTTTGCATTAGCTTTAGGCACCATGTCCGAATTCTTGCGTAAAATCCATGTACTAATCGATCTGACGACTCAACTTTCTTGACACCAAACCTACACTTCATCGAGTGGGTCTCAGTTCCCGTCTTACTTTGATTGAGAAGATTGAAGCACTTTTTGCGGATAAGAATGAGTTATATAGCCAGATATATGGTGCACAAGAAACAATGACACTACGCTTCGGGAGGTCAAGCTCCCATTTTCAGGTGAAAATGAAAATCATAAAAAACATAAAAATTCAAGGCAGTTTCTGCCAAATCACCAAATCCATACAAACAACAATTTTAGGCAAAAGTCGGGCGCCCATCTGGTAACACGTCGTATCAATTGGTATTTAGAAAATTTGTTAAAGTTTTAAGCCTGGACTATGCCAAAAATGGTTGTTCGTATGGATTTGGTGACTCGGCAGATACTACCTTGAATTTTTATCCATGTTTTAAAGATTTTTATTTTCACCTGAAGATGGGAGATTGACCACCATACTGGCTATAACTCATTCTTAGCGTCTTACACTGAGGCAGCACCTTTATACTGTTTATTGTACTCTTCGCTCCTACGGAACTAACCAGTCATGTTCAGGTCCATCTCATCGTCAATTATAATCATTATATTCCATTTATGTCACGTATAATTGAATTGCAGCAATTACAAATAGCCATTGACAAATATGTACAATTTTTCCTCTGTATTATCAACAGGTGGGAGCTCTAAAGAACGTTATTTTCACACTGACTTGAAAGAATAGTAGTGGGTCCATAGTTATACTGGAGTCGTTAAAAAATGAATCACCTCTTCTTTATCTTGTTGTTAATGAAATGTCTTCGGTGGACATACTCTCAGAATTCCAGTAGTAATTCAACAACTCCACCGGAAATTGTGAGGTAAGTTTCAATTTTATGTGTAGAAATACCGTCTAGAAAACTGCAGTATTGTGTGCGCGGTGTATCTTGAGTCCTGCAAGTATTTTGTGAGCGGCTACGTCTTCCTGGATGGGGTGGCTTTAATCGATGGCCGCCATTGTTTTTGTAACCATCTTGGATATCAACAAGGCACTCTGCTACTGAAAACGTACAATCGATTATCTGTGTTCGTTCTGCGGAGAACTCAAGATAGGTCGCAGACACTATAAAGCTTCACGAGCTATATACCAAAGGTGCTTCCTTTGCCACGAGTTATTCGCATAATAATTTTCAATTAAATTAATGAAAATTGGTTGACTCGGTACCTGTTGACCGGGACGGGTATCCTGACTCAAATGACCCGAGCGACCGGCTGAAACAAAATGAAGCCTGTTTTTTTTTTCAATGACTAGCTCGGCCACGTGTGGCCTTTGGGTAAACAAATCCATTGTGCCTCTCCCCACCCTCTAATCCTTCAGTTAGGAGCGGATTAGAGATTGTGCTGGAATTTACTGCTTGTAGATCAAAATAGTTATTTACCCTTTCCTTACCACATCTACACAAAACACACTTAAATACTACAAGTTTTGCGCATTTAATACAATAAAATATGTTATGGATTACTGGTATCTGACTGTCTCTATTAAAGTGCAAAGTAATCAGGCTGGGATGGTGCACTCCCCCCCCCCCCCCCCTCCGTATCACGGAGGTTGGTGGCCAGTGGGTTTTGACTTCTCTTTCCACCCGGTAGTGGCGCCACTTACAAATTACAATCTTAGAACAAATTACTAAATGTGTTGAGGAAGAAACTAAATAATATTGTATATTCTTTTAGTAATTCATTTCAGTACTTGCAATAACAACCACGTTATTCGTTTTAGTGGAACCTAGGTCACTTTGAATAGGTCACTTTGACCCGGAATGCCGAGTCAAAGGTGCAGACCCAACTGACCACTCAAAAACTTTACCCGTCTGTCCAGAACTGTTGGTGCGTGCATATACGATTTTATGTTCTATTTTATGCAACATGGTGAGTACACGGTTACTCTTTGGCATAGGAATTGGTTTCGGTCGGCCCAAAATTTGAACCACTGTCCCTTGGAAAATACAAAGTTGTAAAACAACATACAGTGGCGGATTATACAACGCATCTTCAACCATCGGCAAAACGGCAACGGTAAGTCATTGACCAGTCGCCATTGATTATAGTTAGGCAGTTTTAAAGAGTCACTACTTGATTTTTTTTATTTGCTTATCGCCATACTTTTTCTTTTTTTTTTTCACGTTGACCTATGTTTTTATAACGATAGTCCCAACACAAGTTTTGTAGACTATTGCACACCTAAGGAGAGCTCTTCATTTTGCTGATTTAAAAAAAAAATGTTTCAGACCAATCTTTTCATTTGGGAAACCAAATCATATCAAAAACCAAAACTAGTAAAAGGGGCTGCCAAGTTCCGAATGGTTCGGCCCTTCAAAGGAGTGATATCAACACA